>CAMRHE010001232.1:0-160886 GCA_947044405.1 Leptodactylus fallax
CCTGGTATTTCATCATTTTTCACCTACTGCTTTATGAGGTTCTACAAGATTTACCTGGATTAAAGCATCTGGAATCTTATCTACGCCTCCTCAGTTGAGTTGAACACTATCTGATAGATATCTTGGTGTAAATTGCTGGTTAGCATAGAGACTACAGGACACTCTCACAACCTCACACTTGCAGCCAAGCTATTGAGTCAGAACAGTCATGACACCCTTTGTGAGCCAGATGACCAGGTACCCCAGGTAACTGTCATTGTCCTAATTGATATGAGCTAAGTGCTAGCGGCGAGAGATAGATACCAGACACAGAGCTGGTATGAACCCTCTTTCTTAGCCGAATACAGGGACGCACACTGAAACTTTATTAAGACAGCATAAGTTCATATAGCAGCAAATATAGGAAAGGGTTAACACAGTAACGTAAGTCCTCATGTTCAATCCTAATTGGTGTAGTTTATCTTAAATGCATAGATAACAGATATAAACAGTTCCGTATATGGTCAGCCATCTCCTGTCTTGCACAGTGATCCAGGGAGGTGTCTTCTGGCAGCAAGTCAAACACATGTCTTCTTGGAGACAAAAGATTCTCACTTTGGTATGCAGACACTATCTGGCAGTGTAACATTACATTAGTATAATGTTGTACCGTGTTAGCCATTGAAAGTAGTGGAAAAGTGAAGAAATCAGGCGATACCTTTTAGAGGCTAACTGAGTATATTTATAAGTAAGCTTTCAGGAGTACTCGCTCCCTTCATCAGACATGGTGTGATACAAGAACTGAAAATTAACAGATTTTTATACACATGGTTTTCAAAGCATTTTAGAGTCCTTAAAAAAATTGCAATCTAAGTAGAGAAGTTATTTACAACAGGGCCCTCTACCTGAGGGTACCATTTTGGCCACCATGGATGTGGAATCCCTGTATACCAACATTCCCCACAAGGATGGAGTTGCAGCATGTCGGGTACACCTGGCAAAACAAAACCTCCCAACAGAACCAGTAACGCAGCTCATACAATTCATCCTTAGCCACAACCATTTTACCTTTGGAGAGGATCTATATCTACAGCGAATGGGAACTTCAATGGGGACCAGATGTGCACCCCAATATGCAAATCTCTTTATGGCAGAAATGGAAGGAACATATTTATCAACATGCGCCACCAAACCTATGATTTACCTTCGTTATATCGATGATATCCTTGTCATCTGGACTGCAGGTGAGGAGGCCCTACTTCAATTCCATAATGACTTCAATGACTTTCACCCGACCATCAACCTTAAACTGAGCTATTCAGAGAGTGAAATTCACTTTCTGGATACCACAATATACATTAAAGACCACCGGCTACTCACATCAATATACCACAAACCCACAGACAGAACGGCCTACCTGAGAAACGACAGCTTCCACCCCAAGCACACAAGACAATCTATAATCTACAGCCAGGCTATACGATACAATCGTATTTGCTCCGACAAAACAGACCTGGACAAGCACCTCCTGGATCTGAGGATGAAATTTCTCAGATTGGGATACAAACCAAAAGTGACAGACAACCAATTAAACAAAGCAGCAGCCATTAACAGAGACAGTCTGCTCACATATAGAGAGACCCAGAAAGATGCCCGAGTGCCCCTAGTTGTCACCTACAACCCACAGCTGGAGATCCTACGAAGGATTGCCAAGGAGCTCCAACCTGTGCTACATAGGGACAACAGACTCAAGGACATATTTCCAGTCCCCCCTCTCCTCTCCTTTCGACAACCACCAAACCTGAGGCGCATTATCGTCCGGAGTGCCCTGAGGGCCCCAACTGAAAATGGCACCTCACCTTGCCTACATAAAAGGTGCATGACCTGCAAGCACATCCACACCGCTGACAGTGTACCTATCCCACAGTCACAACAGGTGCACAGAATTAGGGGGACATTTTCCTGCAGGTCTTCCAATGTGGTGTACCTCATAATGTGTGTGCAATGTCCCACCACAGGCCTCTATGTGGGGGAAACAGGGCAGAGACTCAGTCAACGAATGAACTCACACAGATCCACCATTAATAACAGCAGAACCGATCTCCCAGTGGCCGCACATTTCTCCGGAGAAAACCACTCTATTGAAGATTTGCGGGTTGTGGTTTTAATGGGACATTTTAAGACACAGGAGAAAAGGAAAGAAATGGAGTACAAATTTATGCAAAAATTTCAAACTCTGCAATTTGGACTTAATAGTCATGCCAGCTTCATGTCACACTATGTTTGAACCATGAACTGAACTCAATATTCATGCCAGCTTCAAATCACACTATGTATGACCTGTGAGGGACACAAATCACCTCCTGATAGCAAACAGATAACAGCAAGAATTACTGATCCCTCCGTCACGCACCACAAGTTTCCAGACTGTTTTTTTGACCTGTTGTAAATAACTTCTCTACTTAGATTGCAATTTTTTTAAGGACTCTAAAATGCTTTGAAAACCATGTGTATAAAAATCTGTTAATTTTCAGTTCTTGTATCACACCATGTCTGATGAAGGGAGCGAGTACTCCTGAAAGCTTACTTATAAATATACTCAGTTAGCCTCTAAAAGGTATCGCCTGATAACATTACATTACACTCAGTTTCAAGCATAAACAACCACATCTAATATTTAACTTTAAGGATAACAATGTTTTTTACACACAGGACACCTTAAGCAGATATGAAAATATAAAACAGATATAAAAGTATAAAATTATAAAAAGTTCATTATGATCCTTCACAGTCCCCCCTAAAAACATTGTTATACTTTCCATAAATCCCTAGGGGCCTAATTTAAGATGAGTGACCCCTTGTAGATCACCCCCTTTGTACTTGGACTTATCAACAAACCTGTGCTGGTTGTAATAGATATAGTTGATCCAGTCTACATTTTTTGTTCACAGTGATTGTGGGTATCTTTATAAGAAAATAATGACTTTGTGCCAACTTACACATCACTAGATATGTCATATAAAGCATGCAATACGATTGATTAAAAATAGAATGGACATTCTGCATGACTAGCACGTGGACAGCGCGTGCACTTCTGGTATCCGCCATCTTAGATGCGTAATTAAGCATCTGACCACATAGGCTCTTCCTTGTCAGTAGACCTTAGAAATCTCATAAAGTATTTTTAATGAGATCCAGCGCCCATCGCCATGTAGGACATCCGCAGTTCTGTGGCGGGTGGCCCAGACATTACAAGATTAATACGCATAAGCTAAATTTATATTAAACATAAAAACATGTGGAAATTCGCTAGCCACCAGATGCGGCCTTCACAGTAATAAGCAGCATCTCATACAAGGACATTGTGGCCACACACCCATGAACATGGCTATTGGATAAGACACAATAGGAGCTGCATCTCATTAGGACTTCCAAGGGGGGGGTGGATGAGCACTCTTATAAGACAAAGAGGCATATACAATGGATAATACACAAGCTTACATCATCCATGCTATACTCATATATATATATCATAGGAAAAGAGATAAGAATGACATGCTAGGTGCCAGACAGCCTTTGGAATGCAGCCTTCGTACTAAGAACCAACTTATACAGAGGATAGATTATCCACAATCCTAAGCACCCACCACACAGAGTTACATACTAGTATATATACATAAAAGATACACAAAATGGATGATGGATACAAAATGTAGGATCATACGCTTACATTTCCCCATTTTGAGATGGTTGAATACAGAAATTCACATTTAGGTACTTCAATGACCTAATGTCTACTGCTGGACTTTATTTTATTTCCTTCACCAGATTCCCCTCGTGTGCTTCTGTATTACAACCTAATCTCAACACCTTTCCTCATAGGTACGGCCTTTCATATTTTGGTCGGCTCATCCTTTTACTTATGCACTGTAATAGCTTAAACAAACAGAATAAACATAAGCAAATCAGCATTATGGGTGCAGATCCAACAGTCTTTAGGTTTCCTTTCAAGATCCATATCCTTTATCAGGACCTGGTGGTGTGTAATCAGTTTATTGTTCCTAAGAACATCATTCAGTGGGGACACCATCGTGACAACAAGGCTTCCCTTGTCGTTTCACAGTTGTACTGGTTGTCAACAGGACCAGAAAGGGACGGTTGAATCGAGGCCCTTCTCATGTGTGTCTATCACCATCAATCTTTGGGTTGTGTCTTATAGGTTCCTTCCACTGACTCAGGTTCTGGAGGAAGGAGAAAACTCAAAAGACATTAGTCACATGTTTTGAACAATCCATGACATAGTCAGCACACCATACTACATCTGGAACAATTGTGAAAAATACAATCCAAATCTAGGGGCTGAGGCCAAATCTTCTGTCAGGAGTGTACCTTACAGAAAGACAAATACAAGTGACAAGTGATAAATACTCTTCACTACTCTGGGGACGGTACAGGGTATGGAACACTTGCTGTATCCCCACGGCCTCCATTATTATTTCTCTCATTACCTGTCCTGTATAGTGAGTTCCATTATCACTTTTGCTGGTCTCGGGGATCCCATACCTGCACACTACTTATTCAGTATCTTATCTGCAGTTCCTTTTGCGGTGGATTTCTGCACCAGAAATGCCTCAGGCCATCCTGAAAAGAGATCAATACACACAAGCACGTGCTCATACCTTCCCACCTTTGGTAACTGTATATAGTTAACCCGCAATCTCCAAAACAGGTAGAAGGGCTTCGGGGTGTTTTTGAGAAACCTTTAACTTTTTGGCCTACATTGTGTTTGACACATGTAATGCAGGCTTACACGTATCTGACTACAGTGATACTAAATCCCGCAGCTCCCCATCATCTGCTCACCAGGTCACACATGGCTACTTCCGAGTGGTGCACTTCAGCTGCTTGTGCCATCATTAGGAACAATGCTCTCGGTAAACATACTCTCTTACCACTGGCCATAAGGACTTGTTCATACTCCTTGCGGTTTCCAAATCTTTTTTTTTCTCCTTCTGGGCTGTTTTGGTCCTGCAGTGTTTTTAGAACCTGAAAAGAGAGCTGAGAGTTTTGGCCCAGTATGGTGACCCCCTGTGCTGAGGCATGTTCCCTAGGCTTTTCTGCAGCTAGTTTGGTGGCAGCATCTGCCCACACGTTACCTCTACTTTCCTGTGTATCAGCCTTGGTGTGTGCCTTGACTTTGACTATAGCTGCAGGGGCTCCATCACCTCCTGAATAGCCTGGAAATCCTTTTAGGCTTAACATTAAACGCACAGATCGGACAATAGTCCTGCTATACCAAAAGCACAGCGGGCTTACCCTCAACCATTCTACACTGTTTCAGTGAAAGCTCTAAGGGGGATTCTGCTTGTTTTACCTCGTTTCCAGTAACCATGGCATATCCAGTGTAGAATCTGTCACCTTCCCAAATCGAGAGCCATCTATAAAAGAACTCAAAATCGGGGTTAGCAAAATCAGGGTTAGCAATAGGTTCATCATTTACATAACCAAACCCAATAGTTTCTTGTGGCATAAAAACATATTGTTCTACATTGTCAACAAAAAAGAAAATACTTGTGTGGATAAGTTGTCTGACTTTCCTTTCTCCCCCCTGAAACTATTGCTAACAGGTCAAAGGGATTTTAGTGACGTGCAGCGTGCAAAGGTGACATGAGGAGGCATAAGTAAGGCACACTGTAGTCTGAGTTGTCCAGCCATTCCCATCTGTGTTTCTAATGCTAGATTTATTACCCCTTGCTAACAGTGTCTTTTTTTTTTTTATTATTGCACACAGCTACTCATCCCACACATAGCTGCGCCAGCTCTCACCCCCCCCCCCCCCCGCATCTGACCCTATTTCTTGAAGAACTATAAGCTCAGCATAAACAGACTTTCTGAACATTTTCTGGCATTCCTTCATTGCATCAGCATCCTCTTTTGCTCTTACAATCTCTGTAGCTGGAATTTCTCTATTCTTGGGATCAGCTCCACACCACCGAGGCAAATTCTCCATGATTTGTCTAACTTCTGCCTCAAACCCTCACCTTCGGCACACCAAGTGTTAATGAGTGCAGCTTTTTATTTAGAACCTGGGAAGATATATCCTGGGCGCACACAGTAGCCCTGGGCAGGGCCAGCGTTAGGGGGGGGGGGGCAAACTGGGCAATTGCCCAGGGCCCCAACACCCATAGGGGCCCCATACTTTCCCTACTATTAGGACTCTTAATCGGCCGTAGATGAAAGCATCGGCAGATGCAGATTCTGCTGGTCGCTGCTTCTACAGTTTGCCGGCACTTAGAAACAGTTACTAGCTTCCCCCCTCCACCCCATCCAGCACATCGTAGTGTGCAGGGGGGAGTCTGCTGCGATGCTTTCACTATTGCCAGACAGAGCTGCACATGAGCTTCCTCCATTTCCAGTTCACCCAGCAATTCAGCCAAGTGTAAGTGTATGTTTTGTGTAAAATATGTATATTTAATATGTATATAATATGTATGTGTATATTTGTTTACAGTATGTGTGCTAGCTACTGTGTGAGTACTGTATGATTGTAGGTATGTGTGTGTGTATATATTGTATATGAATGTATGTGTGTGAATATATGGTATATATGTAGGTATATGCAGCATATTATTGTCTATCTATCTATGTTTTCTTCTGTACATGTGTACCATTATACATACTAGAATTGTATTGTATAGTGTGATACTCAGTATATTGAGATGTTAAACAGGTTGTCCAGGAATTACTGTTTTCTGCAAGGAGGCCTGGGAAGGTGAAAAATAAGAAAGCGCATACTCACCTGTCCACGGGGTCTCCCATTGCTGTCCGGTCCTGTGGCGCCCGGGGGCTTGTTCTGGCAGCGTGCGGAAGCAGCGGGAAGAGTCAGCTGTGAGCAGCGTGCGGAGGGGCTTTGCACAGCGGCGAGCAGCGGCAGCGGCCCAGTGCGGCCAGGAGAGAGCTGCCGGCCTACTGCCGGGCGGCAGCACAGCGGTGAGCAGCGGCAGCGGCCCAGTGCGGCCAGGAGAGGGCTTCCGGCCTACTACCGGGCGGCAGCACAGCGGTGAGCAGCGGCAGCGGCCTAGTGCGGCCAGGAGAGAGCTGCCGGCCTACTGCCGGGCGGCAGCAGCAGCAAGAAGAAGAGCAGAGGTGCCCTACAAGGGAAGGAGCCACGGACACCCAGACCAGAACAGTGGGGCCAGGAGAGAGTTTCACGGCGGTGAGTAGCGGCCCAGCACGGCCAGAAGAGAGGAATATGGAAGAGGAGAAAACTCACATGGTAAGCTGCAGCATATGCTATATGTTTACAGATTTGCCTGACCATAAAGCCAACTTCACCTGTATGAAATGCAAACTAGTGGCCCTTTTAGAAGATAAAGTGCAGAGGTTGGAAGAAAGAATAGAGACGTTGAGAGGCATCAAAGAAAGTGAGGTTTTTATTGATGAAGCAGAAGCAAGCCTCTTGAATATAGTAAGGGAAGAAAGTATGAGAGAGCCTACAGTGGTGGAGGCTGAAGCAAACCTCCTAAATATTGTAAGGGAAGAATACTTGAGTGAACCTACAGAGACAGATAATTGGATACAGGTGACCAAGAGATGCAAAAGGATCACAAGGCCATCACCACTTACACAGCTAGGTAACTGATATGAAACTCTTATGCAGACTGATGAAAATGATAAGAATAATCTATCAGCAAAAGAAGAAACAAAAGTCACCCAGAGACAAGAGGGAGCAACAAGAAATAGCGTAGCGAGGAAAAAAAGAAGAGTAGTGGTTATGGGCGACTCACTGCTAAGGGGCACAGAGGCAGCTGTCTGCAGGCCAGATATAACTGCACGAGAAGTATGCTGCCTCCCAGGAGCAAAAGTTAGGGATGTGGCCGATAGGATTCCATGCCTCTTCAGCTCCAAGGATAACTACCCATTTTTGCTGATACATGTGGGTACAAACGACACAGCAAAAAATGATTTACCAACTATTCGTAAAGACTTTGAAAATCTAGGAAAGAAAATGAAGGAACTGGATGCGCAGGTAGTATTTTCATCAATTCTCCCAGTTGATGGTTATGGTATCAGGAGATGGAATAAAATACTAGAGGTAAACAAGTGGCTTCGGCAGTGGTGTAGAGAGCAAGGATTTGGATTTCTGGACCATGGAGTGAATTACCTCTATGATGGACTCCTTGCTAGAGATGGTATACATCTCACAAAGCCTGGGAAACACATATTTGCCAGAAGACTTGCCACACTTATCAGGAGGGCTTTAAACTAGAAGAGGAGGGGATGGGAAGTAAAAAGAAAGACAAGAACATGCAGCTAAAGGATATACTAAACAAGGTTACTAGATGTGGTAATGAGGACCTAAGACAGGATACTCAGAAGGAAATTAAGAAAAAGGAAGTATCAGAGCACAATCTGAAATGTTTTTACACAAATGCGCAAATCTTGGGAAATAAACAGGGAGAATTAGAACTGATAATACAGAAGGAAAAATATGATGTCATTGGTATTACAGAAACTTGGTGGAACGATAAGCATGATTGGAATATACAGATGGAAGGATACAACTTATTAAAAAAAAATAGAACTAATAAAAGAGGGGGAGGAGTTGCATTGTATGTTAAAAAAGATCACATTTCCACGGAAATCACAGTTTTACAAAATGATAACTTATTGGAAAATATTTGGGTAACAATTCAGGGAAAAAACAATGATAAGGACATCATAATAGGTGTTTATTATAGACCACCAGGACAGACAGAAGACAGGGATGAGATTTTTTCACAGCAAATGACCACGCTTTCGAAGAAATTTTAAATTGTTATCATGGGAGACTTTAATTACCCAGATATTCATTGGGAAACTCACACAGCTACGAGTAAAAGCTCTATCAAATTTTTATCCTCTCTAGCAGACAACTTCATTGCCCAGTTAGTAGAAAAAAACACGAGAGGAACATCCATTCTGGACCTAGTTTTAACTAATAAGGAGGACATGGTTAAGGAATTAAGGGTAGCAGGGACATTGGGATTCAGCGACCATGCTATACTCGAGTTTGGGGTTGTAAGAAGAAGAAGACCTGAGAAGACAAAGACTAGAAGGCTCAATTTTAGTAGGGCAGATTTTAGGGGCCTAAAGGTAAGGGTTAGTAGAATTCCATGGCGAAAAGTACTTAAGCACAAAAATGCACATGAGGGGTGGGAAATTTTCCGTAGGGAAATCATTAATGCACAGGAACTAACAATACCTAGAAGCAAGAAAAATGGGAATCACCTAAAAACTCCAGGATGGATGACCAAAAAATTACATAACCTACTAAAAAAGAAAAAGGAAACTTACAACAAGTGGAAGATGGGAGCTATATCTAAGGGAGAGTATACAGCAGTTTGCAGACTCTGCAAGATAAGCATTAAAAAAGCCAAGGCTGAATACGAATTGAAGCTTGCAAAAGAAGTTAAGAGTAATGTAAAAGGTTTTTGGGGATATGTTAAGAGCAAAAGAAAAGTGAAGGAAACCATTGGAGTCCTGAAGAACGAAAAGGGTGAAAAAGTTAACATGGTGGATCAGCAGGTGGAGTTACTGAATTCATATTTTGTATCCGTCTTCTCCCAAGAAATGGATGGTAATATCAACATTAATGGTGATAGTGATGAGGGGAATGAGGACTCCAAGCTGATTATAAGTGAAGGTTTGGTAAGAGAACATTTAGCTAAGATTAAGGAAACCAAGTCCCCAGGACCGGATGATTTACACCCTAGAGTTTTAAAAGAATTAGCAGAGGAAATAACAGAACCCCTTGCAATAATCTTTAATAAGTCATGGGAAACATTAGTGGTCCCTCTAGATTGGAAAAGGGCAAATGTGGTCCCCATCTACAAAAAGGGGAATAGGGACGACCCAGGAAATTATAGGCCGGTAAGTCTGACCTCGATAGTAGGAAAAATCTTTGAACAAATCGTTAAAGAACATTTAATTAGGTACCTGGATGGGAAGGCTCTAATTAATCAGAGCCAGCACGGCTTTATGCCTAATAAATCTTGTCAGACTAATCTTATTTCCTTCTATAATAAAGTCACTGAATGGTTGGACCAGGGAAATGCAGTGGACATAGTATATCTTGACTTTAGTAAGGCCTTTGATAAAGTATCACATAACATTCTTATTGAAAAAATGATCAAGTATGGCTTTGATAAAATATCAGTGAGGTGGGTTCACAATTGGCTTAATGATCGGGCACAACGAGTAATTCTAAATGGCTATACATCAAACTGGAAGAAAGTAAAAAGCGGGGTGCCGCAGGGCTCTGTCCTGGGCCCAGTACTTTTTAATATTTTTATAAATGATCTGGATGATGGGGTTAATGGGGAACTAATAAAATTTGCAGATGATACAAAGCTAGGAGGAATGGCCAACACTAGAGAGGAGAGAGAGTGCATCCAAAAGGACTTGGACACACTGGAACAATGGGCTGAGGTGAACAAAATGGTATTCAACAGGGACAAATGCAAAGTTCTACATCTGGGTAACAGAAATGCAAGAAGCATATATAGTATGGGAGGAATAGTACTAAGTGAGAGTACAGGGGAAAAGGATCTGGGCATAATAATAGATCACAAATTCAACATGAGTCAACAGTGCGGTGCGGTGGCTAAAAAGGCTAATAAAATTCTAGGATGTATCAAGACGAGCATTGAAGCTAGATCAAGAGAGGTAATTATTCCGCTGTACTCTGCCCTGGTCAGACCCCACCTGGAATACTGTGTACAGTTCTGGGCGCCCCAGTTTAAGAAAGACATCGATTTATTGGAGCAGGTCCAGAGAAGAGCAACCAAAATGGTGGAAGGTCTACAAACCATGTCCTACGAGGAGAGGCTAAAAGAATTGGGACTGCTTAGTTTGCAGAAGAGAAGGCTAAGGGGAGACTTAATAGCAGTATTTAAATATCTGAAAGGTTGTCACAGTGCAGAGGGATCTACCCTTTTCTCATTAGCAGAAGGAAGCACGAGAAGTAATGGGATGAAACTAAGGGGAAGGAGATTCAGATTAGACATTAGGAAAAACTTTCTAACAGTAAGGGTAGTGAGAGTGGAATAGGCTGCCACGGGAGGTGGTGAGTTCTCCATCAATTGAAATCTTCAAGCGGAAACTGGATAGGTATATAGCTGGGATGTTTTAGGAATTCCTGCTTTTGCAGGGGGTTGGACTCGATGGCCCTTGAGGTCCCTTCCAACTCAAACAAGCAAACAAACAAGTCCTCACCGCACGTATCTGCTGAGGCCAATCAGCGGCCTAAGGAAAGGACACCGGACATCACAGGTGACGTATGTGAGTGACATCCCGGTTCCTTTCCTTAGGCTGCTGAGGCGGATGATAGGCCTCAGCGGTTACGTGTGGCGAGAACTGCCGCTGGAACAAGCCCCGGGGCGCTGCTGGTTCGGACAGGGGTGGGAGGACCAGGGACAGGTGAGTGTGGGTTTTATTTTTCACCTTCCCCGGGTTCCTTGCAGAAACCTGTAATTCCTGGACAACCCCTTTAAGGATTAGCCCCAACGCAGCTAAAAAGCACAGGAGATAAAAAGCAGCAAAAACACATTGTTTTTTTTTTCCCACAGCGTTTTTCATTGAGCTTTTGATGCATTTTTCTCTGCACTTTCTTCCCCTATTACAGTAAATATATGAGGAAATTACCGCACGTTTCTGCAGCCGCCATAAACACTGTGTTTCACGTTACAGAAAAGCGGATTTTTTTTGTTGCAGATTTTGTTGCTGTTTTTTGAGCCAAAGCCAGGAGAGGATTGAGCAGAAGGGAGAAGTGTAAGAAGCTTCCTAGATATTTCACAATCCTTTTATAGCCCTGCTTGGCTTTGGCTCAAAAAAACTGATGCAAAATCTGCAACAAAAAAAGCTGCTTTTCCACAAAGTGGGGCCTCAGCCTTAAGGCCGGGGTCCCACGTGGCATAAACGGTCATTTTACAGTTTCTGCAAAGTGTAGTTCTAGGAACAAACTGCTTACTGCAGCATACAATTACAGTGCAGGGCAGGAAGAGGTTAATTGCTGGCTGGCGTTATCAGGGGGCATCTGCAAATAAAAGGGGGTAGTTGTGTTCTCAATATGGGGAATGGAGTAACTCTGATCGTAGTGAAGTGTTTGGCGCTACGAGGGGAACATTATAAGTAAAAGCTGCTATTTGTGGATTATACTGTGAGGACAGAGGGGAATCTGGCAGTAAGTGGCTGACGTGACAGTATTTAGTCCTGGTATAGCGGTCAGCGGCTGACGTGACAGTATTTAGTCCTGGTATAGCGGTCAGCGGGTGACGTGACAGTATTTAGTCCTGGTATAGCGTTCAGTGGGTGACGTGACAACATATAGTCCTGGTATAGCGGTCAGTGAGTGACGTGACAGTATTTAGTCCTGGTATCTGGTATAGCAGTCAGCAGGTGACGTGACAGTATTTGAGTTTGAGTTGGAAGGGACCTCAAGGGCCATCGAGTCCAACCCCCTGCAAAAGCAGGAATTCCTAAAACATCCCAGCTATATACCTATCCAGTTTCCGCTTGAAGATTTCAATTGATGAAGAACTCACCACCTCCCGTGGCAGCCTATTCCACTCTCTCACTACCCTTACTGTTAGAAAGTTTTTCCTAATGTCTAATCTGAATCTCCTTCCCCTTAGTTTCATCCCATTACTTCTCGTGCTTCCTTCTGCTAATGAGAAAAGGGTAGATCCCTCTGCACTGTGACAACCTTTCAGATATTTAAATACCGCTATTAAGTCTCCCCTTAGCCTTCTCTTCTGCAAACTAAGCAGTCCCAATTCTTTTAGCCTTTCCTCGTAGGACATGGTTTGTAGACCTTTCACCATTTTGGTTGCTCTTCTCTGGACCTGCTCCAATAAATCGATGTCTTTCTTAAACTGGGGAGCCCAGAACTGTACACAGTATTCCAGGTGGGGTCTGACCAGGGCAGAGTACAGCGGAATAATTACCTCTCTTGATCTAGCTTCAATACTCATCTTGATACATCCTAGAATTTTATTAGCCATTTTAGCCACCGCACCGCACTGTTGACTCATGTTGAATTTGCGATCTATTATTATGCCCAGATCCTTTTCCCCTGTACTCTCACTTAGTACTATTCCTCCCATACTATATATGCTTCTTGCATTTCTGTTACGCAGATGTAGAACTTTGCATTTGTCCCTGTTGAATACCATTTTGTTCACCTCAGCCCATTGTTCCAGTGTGTCCAAGTCCTTGTGGATGCACTCTCTCTCCTCTCTAGTGTTGGCCATTCCTCCTAGCTTTGTATCATCTGCAAATTTTATTAGTTCCCCATTAACCCCATCATCCAGATCATTTATAAAAATATTAAAAAGTACTGGGCCCAGGACAGAGCCCTGCGGCACCCCGCTTTTTACTTTCTTCCAGTTTGATGTATAGCCATTTAGAATTACTCGTGCCCGATCATTAAGCCAATTGTGAACCCACCTCACTGATATTTTATCAAAGCCATACTTGATCATTTTTTCAATAAGAATGTTATGTGATACTTTATCAAAGGCCTTACTAAAGTCAAGATATACTATGTCCACTGCATTTCCCTGGTCCAACCATTCAGTGACTTTATTATAGAAGGAAATAAGATTAGTCTGACAAGATTTATTAGGCATAAAGCCGTGCTGGCTCTGATTAATTAAAGCCTTCCCATCCAGGTACCTAATTAAATGTTCTTTAACAATTTGCTCAAAGATTTTTCCTACTATCGAGGTCAGACTTACCGGCCTATAATTTCCTGGGTCGTCCCTATTCCCCTTTTTGTAGATGGGACCACATTTGCCCTATTCCAATCTAGAGGGACCACTCCTGTTTCCCATGACTTATTAAAGATTATTGCAAGGGGTTCTGTTATTTCCTCTGCTAATTCTTTTAAAACTCTAGGGTGTAAATCATCCGGTCCTGGGGACTTGGTTTCCTTAATCTTAGCTAAATGTTCTCTTACCAAACCTTCACTTATAATCAGCTTGGAGTCCTCATTCCCCTCATCACTATCACCATTAATGTTGATATTACCATCCATTTCTTGGGAGAAGACGGATACAAAATATGAATTCAGTAACTCCACCTGCTGATCCACCATGTTAACTTTTTCACCCTTTTCGTTCTTCAGGACTCCAATGGTTTCCTTCACTTTTCTTTTGCTCTTAACATATCCCCAAAAACCTTTTACATTACTCTTAACTTCTTTTGCAAGCTTCAATTCGTATTCAGCCTTGGCTTTTTTAATGCTTATCTTGCAGAGTCTGCAAACTGCTGTATACTCTCCCTTAGATATAGCTCCCATCTTCCACTTGTTGTAAGTTTCCTTTTTCTTTTTTAGTAGGTTATGTAATTTTTTGGTCATCCATCCTGGAGTTTTTAGGTGATTCCCATTTTTCTTGCTTCTAGGTATTGTTAGTTCCTGTGCATTAATGATTTCCCTACGGAAAATTTCCCACCCCTCATGTGCATTTTTGTGCTTAAGTACTTTTCGCCATGGAATTCTACTAACCCTTACCTTTAGGCCCCTAAAATCTGCCCTACTAAAATTGAGCCTTCTAGTCTTTGTCTTCTCAGGTCTTCTTCTTCTTACAACCCCAAACTCGAGTATAGCATGGTCGCTGAATCCCAATGTCCCTGCTACCCTTAATTCCTTAACCATGTCCTCCTTATTAGTTAAAACTAGGTCCAGAATGGATGTTCCTCTCGTGTTTTTTTCTACTAACTGGGCAATGAAGTATTTAGTCCTGGTATAGTGGTCAGCGGGTGACGTGACAGTATTTAGTCCTGGTATAGCGGTCAGTGAGTGACGTGACAGTATTTAGTCCTGGTATCTGGTATAGCAGTCAGCAGGTGACGTGACAGTATTTGAGTTTGAGTTGGAAGGGACCTCAAGGGCCATCGAGTCCAACCCCCTGCAAAAGCAGGAATTCCTAAAACATCCCAGCTATATACCTATCCAGTTTCCGCTTGAAGATTTCAATTGATGGAGAACTCACCACCTCCCGTGGCAGCCTATTCCACTCTCACTACCCTTACTGTTAGAAAGTTTTTCCTAATGTCTAATCTGAATCTCCTTCCCCTTAGTTTCATCCCATTACTTCTCGTGCTTCCTTCTGCTAATGAGAAAAGGGTAGATCCCTCTGCACTGTGACAACCTTTCAGATATTTAAATACCGCTATTAAGTCTCCCCTTAGCCTTCTCTTCTGCAAACTAAGCAGTCCCAATTCTTTTAGCCTCTCCTCGTAGGACATGGTTTGTAGACCTTCCACCATTTTGGTTGCTCTTCTCTGGACCTGCTCCAATAAATCGATGTCTTTCTTAAACTGGGGAGCCCAGAACTGTACACAGTATTCCAGGTGGGGTCTGACCAGGGCAGAGTACAGCGGAATAATTACCTCTCTTGATCTAGCTTCAATGCTCGTCTTGATACATCCTAGAATTTTATTAGCCTTTTTAGCCACCGCACCGCACTGTTGACTCATGTTGAATTTGTGATCTATTATTATGCCCAGATCCTTTTCCCCAGTACTCTCACTTAGTACTATTCCTCCCATACTATATATGCTTCTTGCATTTCTGTTACCCAGATGTAGAACTTTGCATTTGTCCCTGTTGAATACCATTTTGTTCACCTCAGCCCATTGTTCCAGTGTGTCCAAGTCCTTTTGGATGCACTCTCTCTCCTCTCTAGTGTTGGCCATTCCTCCTATCTTTGTATCATCTGCAAATTTTATTAGTTCCCCATTAACCCCATCATCCAGATCATTTATAAAAATATTAAAAAGTACTGGGCCCAGGACAGAGCCCTGCGGCACCCCGCTTTTTACTTTCTTCCAGTTTGATGTATAGCCATTTAGAATTACTCGTTGTGCCCGATCATTAAGCCAATTGTGAACCCACCTCACTGATATTTTATCAAAGCCATACTTGATCATTTTTTCAATAAGAATGTTATGTGATACTTTATCAAAGGCCTTACTAAAGTCAAGATATACTATGTCCACTGCATTTCCCTGGTCCAACCATTCAGTGACTTTATTATAGAAGGAAATAAGATTAGACTGACAAGATTTATTAGGCATAAAGCTGTGCTGGCTCTGATTAATTAAAGCCTTCCCATCCAGGTACCTAATTAAATGTTCTTTAACGATTTGTTCAAAGATTTTTCCTACTATCGAGGTCAGACTTACCGGCCTATAATTTCCTGGGTCGTCACTATTCCCCTTTTTGTAGATGGGGACCACATTTGCCCTTTTCCAATCTAGAGGGGCCACTCCTGTTTCCCATGACTTATTAAAGATTATTGCAAGGGGTTCTGTTATTTCCTCTGCTAATTCTTTTAAAACTCTAGGGTGTAAATCATCCGGTCCTGGGGACTTGGTTTCCTTAATCTTAGCTAAATGTTCTCTTACCAAACCTTCACTAATAATCGGCTTGGAGTCCTCCTTCCCCTCACCACTATCACCATTAATGTTGATATTTCCATCCATTTCTTGGGAGAAGACGGATACAAAATATGAATTCAGTAACTCCACCTGCTGATCCACCATGTTAACTTTTTCACCCTTTTCGTTCTTCAGGACTCCAATGGTTTCCTTTACTTTTCTTTTGCTCTTAACATATCCCCAAAAACCTTTTACATTACTCTTAACTTCTTTTGCAAGCTTCAATTCGTATTCAGCCTTGGCTTTTTTAATGCTTATCTTGCAGAGTCTGCAAACTGCTGTATACTCTCCCTAACTGGGCAATGAAGTATTTAGTCCTTGTATAGTGGTCAGCGGGTGACGTGACAGTATTTAGTCCTGGTATAGCGGTCAGCGGGTGACGTGACAGTATTTAGTCCTGGTATAGCGGTCAGTGAGTGACATGACAGCATTTAGTCCTGGTATAGTGGTCAGCAGGTGACGTGACAGTATTTAGTCCTGGTATAGCGGTCAGCGGGTATCGTGACAGTATTTAGTCCTGGTATAGCGGTCAGCGGGTGACGTGACAGTATTTAGTCCTGGTATAGCGGTCAGTGACTGACGTGACAGTATTTAGTCCTGGTATAGCGGTCAGCGGGTGACGTGACAGTATTTAGTCCTGGTATCTGGTATAGCAGTCAGCAGGTGACGTGACAGTATTTAGTCCTTGTATAGTGGTCAGCGGGTGACGTGACAGTATTTAGTCCTGGTACAGTGGTCAGCGGGTGACGTGACAGTATTTAGTCCTGGTATAGCGGTCAGTGAGTGACATGACAGCATTTAGTCCTGGTATAGTGGTCAGCAGGTGACGTGACAGTATTTAGTCCTGGTATAGCGGTCAGCGGGTGACGTGACAGTATTTAGTCCTGGTATAGCGGTCAGCGGGTGACGTGACAGTATTTAGTCCTGGTATAGCGGTCAGTGACTGACGTGACAGTATTTAGTCCTGGTATAGCGGTCAGCGGGTGACGTGACAGTATTTAGTCCTGGTATCTGGTATAGCAGTCAGCAGGTGACGTGACAGTATTTAGTCCTTGTATAGTGGTCAGCGGGTGACGTGACAGTATTTAGTCCTGGTATAGCGGTCAGCGGGTGACGTGACAGTATTTAGTCCTGGTATAGCGGTCAGTGAGTGACATGACAGCATTTAGTCCTGGTATAGTGGTCAGCAGGTGACGTGACAGTATTTAGTCCTGGTATAGCGGTCAGCGGGTGACGTGACAGTATTTAGTCCTGGTATAGCGGTCAGCGGGTGACGTGACAGTATTTAGTCCTGGTATAGCGGTCAGTGACTGACGTGACAGTATTTAGTCCTGGTATAGCGGTCAGCGGGTGACGTGACAGTATTTAGTCCTGGTATAGCGGTCAGCGGGTGACGTGACAGTATACAGTCCTGGTATAGCGGTCAGCGGGTGACGTGACAGTATTTAGTCCTGGTATAGCGGTCAGCGGGTGACGTGACAGTATTTAGTCCTGGTATAGTGGTCAGCGGGTGACGTGACAGTATTTAGTCCTGGTATAGTGGTCAGCAGGTGACGTGACAGTATTTAGTCCTGGTATAGCGGTCAGTGACTGACGTGACAGTATTTAGTCCTGGTATAGCGGTCAGCGGGTGACGTGACAGTATTTAGTCCTGGTATAGCGGTCAGCGGGTGACGTGACAGTATTTAGTCCTGGTATAGCGGTCAGCGGGTGACGTGACAGTATTTAGCCCTGGTATAGCGGTCAGTGAGTGACGTGACAGTATTTAGTCCTGGTATAGTGGTCAGCAGGTGACGTGACAGTATTTAGTCCTGGTATAGCGGTCAGCGGGTGACGTGACAGTATTTAGTCCTGGTATAGCGGTCAGCGGGTGACGTGACAGTATTTAGTCCTGGTATAGCGGTCAGCGGGTGACATGACAGTATTTAGTCCTGGTATAGCGGTCCTATTTGATAATTCTGTATGTATATACATTTTTTTAATTGTGTGTAGGAAAAGGCATATGCCTTGTTACTTGTGCACCTGATTTATAAAGGGTCACAAGCAACTAGTTTGGCTATGCAAAAAAATTTACAATTAAATGAAACAACCCCTTTATGCTAAGGCCCCATGCTGTGGAAAAGACTGCCGCGGAAATGCATTGCGTTTTTTTTTCTGCAGCGTTTTTCATTGCGATCTAAGAGTTTTTTCCTTTGTGGACTTTCTGTACCTATTATACCTTTACGGAAAACACCAGTATTTATGAAGGTATAATTGACATGCTGTGAAAACGCAGCTTTTCCGCTGCAGATTTTTTTTTCTGCAATGTGTGTATGGGATTAGTCAGAATCCCCTCCACTTTGCAGGTACTGTAAAACGTTGCGTTTTCACAATGTGGGGGGCCCCGGCCTTAAAGACCTTAGGAACATCCCTGTAAGCACTGCAGCACATCAAATTAACAGAATGTGACTATGTTGTAGGTACAATATTTCAACATTTGGGGCCCCACTTTAAATTTTGCCCGGGGCCCCACTTTGTCTAAAACCAGCCCTGGCCCTGGGTTACTACATTCTCCTCCACCACAATTTGGAAGAAGACGGGCGGTGGGGCAACCTATCCCAACTTTTCACATGATCCAGCACATTAACAAACCAAATGGGATGCCAAAAACACAGCATAAAATCTCTTATTGGTGCGGTTCTACATTGCTGAAACAAAGAGAAGGTGCCATTAGTATCATTGACATAACATGATTGGGTATAAAGTTATAACATGAGTTTTAACGCATAACTATTGGATAAAACACGAAGAAGAAGTTTCATCCCATTATAGATAACAGTTTTCAGTAAAGGAGGGGGATGAGCTCTGGGCAGCGCCCAAGAATGGAATGTAAGATGGCGACAGACAAGCTGCATCACTCATATTTCCCATAAAATATCTATAGAATCCCTTGTGCCTTAAATTCTTGCACCAGGGATTTCATGTTAAAATAAAGATTTTCAAACCCTGGCGTGGTTTGTTTTTTTTTGGCGACCGAGGGCGAGTGGCTTGCTCCCCCTCCGTGGCCATTACCCCCACACAGTGGAGATCCAGAATCTTTTACTGTCACCTTTTTGCTCTTTTTGTGGATACGTTATTTCAGGTGATAATAACAGGCAAAACAGTAAATTCACATAACATAGTACAAGACATAACTTCATATGTTTGAATATCTTCCTATACATTACTGTATACCTTATTTTTTATTTAACCATAGGTTAACCCTTTTATCGAAACACTTACTTTACGGCACAAACAGATATCATATATAAACTGCGTACCCTCGTAGCGCAGGGCCAAGCTTCGCTTCTGTGATTTTCTGTGTCCTTGAATGCTGCTTGGCAATCAATAATAATAATAATAATATAATAATAATAGTCCTTTAATAGTCCCACAATGGGGAAATTCAGTGTGTTACAGCAGCAAAGATAAGCAGATACAAATACAAATACAACATGTACAGGAATGTTCCAAGGTAAGAGGCATTACTTTGATAGCAGACAGACAGATAGGACGTAGCAGAGGAGGGGGGGGGATTTAACAGGCAGAGAGATATTTCAGTTCTCTGTGTGTAATGATCTCCGCTTAGGTCGGTGTTGGTTGTACAGCCTGACCGCAGCGGGGAGAAAAGACTTCCGATAGCGCTCCTTCTCACACTTAGGGTGGAGCAGTCGGTCACTGACAGTACTGCCCAGCACAATCACAGTCTCATGCATGGGATGGGAGTTATTCTCCCGCATGGAGCTCACCACAGACAGTATCCTTCTGTCACCCACCACCTGCACTGGGTCCAGTGGGCTCCCCAGGACAGAGCTGGCCTTTCTAATCAGCTTGTCAAGTTTATTTCTGTCCCTGGTTGATATACTGCTCCCCCAGCAGGCCACTCCAAAGAAGATGGCTGATGCCACTACCGAGTTGAAGAAAGTCCTAAGAAGTGCCCCCCGGATTCCAAAGGCTCTCAGTTTCCTAAGCAGGTAGAGCCTGCTGTGGCCCTTCCTGTACAGGGCCTCCATATGATCCGCCCAGTCCAGCTTATTATTAAGGAGCAGACCCAGGTACTTATAGGTGTTCACAATCTCGATGCCCGATGCCTCGATTCCTTGCAGAACATCTGCAGAGCACTACATACAGAATACAGGAATACAGTTCAAGCAGATAGCAGTTAATACTGACACCAAAGTTACATATTAATATTTCTGTGCAATTTTCAGATATTCTTCATGGCAAAACCCCACCTTTTGTAATCACCACAGGCATTCAGAAACCCTGAATTCTACTTCATGTTACCTTAAGGGCAAACTGCCAAACTTTAAAATTTTCTTCACTGGATTCCAACTAAAAGTTGAACCCCTGTGGAACATCACAATATCCTTACAAAAGGCATAAAAAAGGGATCGCCGCCATTATAGGGTGGCAGCGGTCCCCTTTGTTTAACATACATAAATCCACAATTGTTACCTTTTTTTTTTTTTTATCTTTACATTCAACTTCTATAAATCCTTCTTTGGCTATAGCACATGCAGCTCTAAACCACGCTTGTGCACTTCATAACATTCCTTTATCTTCCAAAACACCTTTATTCTCCTTAATGGCAGCTGCCTATTGGGCTAACTGCAATCTCCCCTTCCTAGGCATCTTACACATTTCCATCAAACTTTTCATGTTCCGTACATACTGCTTTCCTTCTCTCCTCGCAACTAAATCACGAGGGTTCTCATGTCCCTCAGGCACAGGCTCCTTAGTCTTAAACATAAACCGTAAGCTTTCTATCGCATCACGGGGTTTCTACAGTGAGGACTGAACACTGACAACGTCCGAGATCCGAGTATCCGCGTCTTCACCTGAGGCGCGATGAGTACCTGTGTCTTCACCTGAGGCACAGCGGGGCACTCCCAGAGACCAGCACCACCACTATCCCGAAACTCTCTAAGTCCTGGGGTCTCGCAGCATAGGGCAAATAAATATATAGTGTCCCGCGCCCCTCCACAAAGGAGAAATTACTGGTCTCTGCAACTATATAAGTTTCCCGAAATTTTACTCACAACCAGGGTCGGACTGGGGTGCCTAGGGCCCACCAGTGGGATTGATTCTAGGGGCCCACCCTACTGCCATACCCATCCAGTTTTTGGCATCGCCCATCCAGTTTTTGGCCCGAACTATTAAAATATTAAAATATTTATCCCATACGGTGAACGGCGTAGCGGGGAAAAAAATCAAAATGGCCAAATAGCGTTTTTTTCAACACTTTGCCTCCTATAAAAATTGAATAAAAAGTGATCAAACCATCAGATCTTTCCCCAAATGGTATCAATAAAAACGTCATGTTGTCCCGCATAAAAAGACGCCTTACCCAGCTCCATACATGTAAATATGAAAAAGTTACAGGTGACACACTATGGCGACGCAAAAAATTTTTTCTATTTAGCAAAGTTTTTAATTTTTTAAAAGGTATCCAAACATTACAAATACTATATAAATTTGGTATCGCCGTGTTCGTACTGACCCGCAGAATACAGGTAACATGCCATTTTTACCACACAGTGAATGCTGTAAAAATTAAACCCATATGAATTTGGCGCAAATGCAGTTTTTCTCCAATTGCACCTCATTCTGAATTTTTTTCCAGCTTCCCAGTACATTGCACAGCATATTGAATAGTGACAATACAAAGTACAATTTGTTTCGCAAACAATAAGCCATCATGTGACTCTGTGAATTGAAAAATGAAAAAGTTATGGCTCTTGGAATGTGGGGAGGGAAAAATGAAAATGCAAAAACAAAAAATGGCCCGGTCATTAAGGGGTTAAAGGGGTTTTCTAAGGCTGAGTAATTGATGACCTATGCAATCATCAATTAAAAATTGGAAAGGGATCAGCACCTGTTCACGTGATGTGTGTGCTGCAGCCTCTTCAGTACTTACCAAGCACAGCTCCATAGTGACTGTGCTTGGTATCACAGCTCAGCCCATTCACTTGAATGGGACTGAGCTGTGATCAGGCCATGTGCTCAATGAACATAATGTCACATGTCCTGTGAAGTAGAAGCAGCACTCAGAGAGGGCCACTGCCTCTTTAACCAGCTGAACCACAGGGGGACAAGGTGTTAGACCCCCAACAGATCTCCAATTGATGACATTTCTAAGGATAGGTCAGCAATTAAAAAAAAAAAAGGAAAGCCCTTGAAAATCCCTTTAAAGCTAAGCCCCACATGGCGTCCTGCAGCAAAAAAGCTCTGCTGGAAAAACCACGACAGCAACGCATTGCAGTTCTTCCTGCAGCGCTTTTGATAGAAAGTTCACAGAGGTTTCCTCTGAACTTTCTACTTCCATTATACCTATAGGGAAACCGCCGGCATTTCCGTAGGTATAATTGACATGCTGCGATTTCCAAAACCACAACGGTTTTGGAAATCGCTGCATGTCTGCAACACGTATATTAACGCAAAGTGGGGATAGGAATTACTAGAATCCCATCTACTTTGCTGTGACTGTAAAACGCCGCTTTTTTTTCCACGGCGTTTACACCGCAGGTGAACCGCGGCATTTACACCAAGTGGGGCCCCGGTCTTAAGGACAGAGAAGTGCCCCGACTATGGCTCTTGAAATGTGGTGACACAAGTCCCCACTGACCTACACTTCCTGCACCTGAATCCCTTACAAGCTCCAGAGTCACCTTACTACTACTACTTTATCCATAGGACAGACGATAATGAATCCCGGTTCCCGGTCCTGAGAATGGGGTTGTTTTTCTCACCACAGTGAATTTAGTCTGACTGAATCCAGGGTGAATGTAACCGTGCCCTGCTGGATAGGATGCATCCATGCCCTCTTTTACTTTAATGGGAGTTACTGAGATAGCCGCAGTCCTGTACTTCACTATCTCAGGCACTTCCATTCAAGTTAATGGGTGCACGGTCGCCTCTCGTCCAGCTGGGCACGGCTACATTCAGCCTGGATTCAGTTAGAAGAAAAACACCCCGATTCTGAGGGCTCGATCCTATGGATAACAGATAACTATTCTTCATGGCATAACCCCTTTAAAAAGGTTATCCACCTTCTAATATTCTAGGCCCGATTCACACAACAGTGCCCAGCACAGTGCACACCTGGGGAGAATCTGTTCTCAAGGATCCCTCATTGACACGAGTCTATTGAGGGATCCATAAAATCACCAAAAATAGCCGGTTCTATTTCTTTCTTGGATCATTCACACAGACGATTAAAATAATGGTCGTGCGAATAGATCCACTAAAATCTATCGGACCGTGTGCTGCTAATACAACACCCAGCACACGGCCTTGGAATCCTGTTGTGTGAATGAGCCCTTAGATCTGTGGAAGTCTGACAACCTGGATCCCTGCAGATCAGCTGCACCAGGACAGCGTGGCTCCCAGTAATGATTACATACCAGGAGCCACACTGCTCACTCACTGTACAAAGTGCAGCTGCGGCTTTTGGTACTGTAATACTGCCTCATAGACTTCAATGGGACAGTGCTGCAGTACCTAAAGCCACCACTACACTTTATAGGGCTAGTGAGCAGCGTGGCTCCTGGTATGGTAACATTACTGAGAGCCATGCTATTCCAATGCAGCTGATCTTCAGGGGGTCCTGCGTGTTGGTACCCTGCAGGTGGTATAACAATATTAGAATGTGGATAACCCCTTTAAAGGGGTTGTCCAGGCTAAAATGTATTTTTTAATTAGAGTGGGAGAGGTGAAAAAAAAAAAAAAAAAAAAAAAACACATTCACCTGTTCCCGATGCTCGTGTGTTCCCCAGTCCTGCAGCTCTGTTGGCGCTTGTCCCCACCACACATGACTGCTAAGGCCAATCCGCAGCCACGGCGAAGGGACGTCACTATCTGTGACGTCCCTGGGTCCCTTCTGTAGGCCGCTGATTGACCTAAGTAGTCACGTGACGGCCTCAGCGGAAGGGAGCTGGGACGTCATAGCCAGAAGACAGCCAAGTAGCAGGATCGGACTGCACTGGGAGGACACTGCAGCATCGGAGACAGGTGAGTAGGGTATTTTTTTGTTGTTTTTCACCTCCCCCGGCATAAATAAAAAAATTTTTTTTAAAAATTAACATATTGACAAAATTATATTGTATTGGGAGTTGGTTAAAAAGGTTATACCTGCCATATAAATAAATCAGCCCCATAGTATATACACTGTATGAATAGGATGCATTGACATTTTTTTTTTTAACATCATGCATCCTATTTGTACAGTGTAAATACTATTTATTTATTTTTCTTACTTATATAGCGCCATCATATTCTGCAGCGCTTTACAGACATTGTCACTGTCCCATATAGGGCTCACAATCTACATATGACTGTCAATGTCTATAAAGTGCTGCGGAATATGATGGCGCTATACAAGTAAGCAGAATAAATAAATGGAGCTGATATAACACAGCTTGTGTGCTAAAAAAAAAAGTGATGTACAAGCCATTAAAAAAGTAACAATTATTTTGCGCAAGTGAAAATTTTTGCAAAAAAAAAGACTTTTTGAGTTTTTCACCACTTTTCTGGCCCTGTCATTTTATCATCATTTACTTCAGTTTTCTAGTGTTAATGATGCCAGAGATCTACATCAGCAAGGAGCTGGTGTGGAGTTCTGTTTAGGTGCACGGACTCCAGAAGACACGACTAATTTATGTGCACACCTCATTATAAATTAGGCGCAAAACTCCAGCAGGTGGAAAACATTGTTTTTGATGAATAAGCCGTGACTCCCGTCATGTGGATCACCGTGTCGCCTTGTAAGTCCTTCACTTATGTTAGTGAATGGAGTCGCATTGCAACCTGAGGGTCCCAACGCGACTCCATGCACTAACGTGTGAAAGAGTCCCAAGGCGACACGGCGATCTTTGGTTCCATGACGGAAGTTGTAGTGTAGCCATAGCCTTATGCTAGGTTCAAATCCGCAGCAAGCTCTCTGTCATACAGGTCCGCCACGGGACCCGAATGACTGAGAGGCGGACTGTTAACATGGCGGTTACACACAGACACCGGCAGACCCCATTATAATGAGGTCCGCCGGTGTCCGCCATATTCAAACTGAAAGTGACGGCCAGAAAAGTCCACAGTGGTTTCTGCAACTTAGGTATTGTCATGCAGGAGCCCTAGTGCAGGCACCAGCATAACAGTACAATGGAATATTCGTTTTGGGGGGGGGACTACAACTCTCAACAGATCCAGAGCATCTGGAGCTGCTGGGGGTTGTAGTTCTCAGAGGGGTCAGTGAAGCTGAAAGATTTGGGGGCAAAATAGGGGGGGGAAGTTGTTTTGTGTGTGTGGTAACTTGTACTTACTTTCACACTGTTGTTCCGGGCTCCTCTGCTGAATCCCGCCGCCGCGCACAGCGTCATGACGTCATTGATGCGTGCAGCAATGCGCTGCAATTTGATTGGCTCCAGCAGCTGTCAATCAGGATGCAGGCTTCAGGAGGCGGGCCCATGACAAGGTATGGACAGTCTCCCGCCGCTGCGCTCCGTCGGCAGCGGCCATCTTTATGGTAGTAAAGTCCGGCCCCTGACCGTTACTAATCCACATTTTGTCAATGAAAGAACTAAAGAGTATGATCAAGGAGTTTCCAGTCCAGATCCAGAATCAGGTAAAAGGACTTATCCCCCAAGATCCCAGGCCGGGCTGCTTCTATATGCTCCCAAAGATACACAAAGATGGCAACCCTGGGAGGCCTATCATTTCTGGCATTGGGACACTGACAGAAAACATCTCAGGTTGGGTGGAAAATCTCCTAAAACCCCTTGTCAGGGATACTCCAAGCTATATCCAGGACACCACTGACCTTCTTAACAAACTGAATGCCCTGGGCCCTCTACCTGAGGGTACCATTTTGGCCACCATGGATGTGGAATCCCTGTATACTAACATTCCCCACAAGGATGGAGTTGCAGCATGTCGGGTACACCTGGCAAAACAAAACCTCCCAACAGAACCAGTAACGCAGCTCATACAATTCATCCTTAGCCACAAGCATTTTACCTTTGGAGAGGATCTATATCTACAGCGAATGGGAACTTCAATAGGGACCAGATGTGCACCCCAATATGCAAATCTCTTTATGGCAGAAATGGAAGGAACATATTTATCAACATGCACCACCAAACCTATGATTTACCTTCGTTATATCGATGATATCCTTGTCATCTGGACTGCAGGTGAGGAGGCCCTACTTCAATTCCATAATGACTTCAATGACTTTCACCCGACCATCAACCTTAAACTTAGCTATTCAGGGAGTGAAATTCACTTTCTGGATACCACAATATACATTAAAGACCACCGGCTACTCACATCAATATACCACAAACCCACAGACAGAACGGCCTACCTGAGAAACGACAGCTTCCACCCCAAGCACACAAGACAATCTATCATCTACAGCCAGGCTATACGATACAATCGTATTTGCTCCGACAAAACAGACCTGGACAAGCACCTCCTGGATCTGAGGTTGAAATTTCTCAGATTGGGATACAAACCAAAAGTGACAGACAACCAATTAAACAAAGCAGCAGCCATTAACAGAGACAGTCTGCTCACATATAGAGAGACCCAGAAAGAAGCCCGAGTGCCCCTAGTTGTCACCTACAACCCACAGCTGGAGATCCTACGAAGGATTGCCAAGGAGCTCCAACCTGTACTACATAGGGACAACAGACTCAAGGACATATTTCCAGTCCCCCCTCTCCTCTCCTTTCGACAACCACCAAACCTGAGGCGCATTATCGTCCGGAGTTCCCTGAAGGCCCCAACTGAAAATGGCACCTCACCTTGCCTACATAAAAGGTGCATGACCTGCAAGCACATCCACACCGCTGACAGTGTACCTATCCCACAGTCACAACAGGTGCACAGAATTAGGGGGACATTTTCCTGCAGGTCTTCCAATGTGGTGTACCTCATAATGTGTGTGCAATGTCCCACCACAGGCCTCTATGTGGGGGAAACAGGGCAGAGACTCAGTCAACGAATGAACTCACACAGATCCACCATTAATAACAGCAGAACCGATCTCCCAGTAGCCGCACATTTCTCCGGAGAAAACCACTCTATTGAAGATTTGCGGGTTGTGGTTTTAATGGGACATTTTAAGACACAGGAGAAAAGAAAAGAAATGGAGTATAAATTTATGCAAAAATTTCAAACTCTGCAATTTGGACTTAATATTCATGCCAGCTTCATGTCACACTATGTTTGAACCATGAACTGAACTCAATATTCATGCCAGCTTCAAATCACACTATGTGTGACCTGTGAGGGTCACAAATCACCTCCTGATAGCAAACAGATAACAGCAAGAATTACTGATCCCTCCGTCACGCACCACGAGTTTCCAGACTGTTTTTTTTGACCTGTTGTAAATAACTTCTCTACTTAGATTGCAATTTTTTTAAGGACTCTAAAATGCTTTGAAAACCATGTGTATAAAAATCTGTTAATTTTCAGTTCTTGTATCACACCATGTCTGATGAAGGGAGCGAGTACTCCTGAAAGCTTACTTATAAATATACTCAGTTAGCCTCTAAAAGGTATCGCCTGATTTCTTCACTCTTCCACTACTTTCAATGGCTAACACGGTACAACATTATACTACTATCAACTTGAAAGATACCACAATGTACCGCAAAAGAATGGAACTGAAAAACCGGCTTAAGAAACTTGCACAACTCAACAGCGACATCTTCTTCTTAACAAAATGCAAAAAGGAGAGACTCATCCCAAAAGGCTTCAATTTACGTAACCCAACCCGGAACACCTACAACAGCCGATATGCAGAACAACTATGTATTCGGACATCTGAAAGGCTGCGGAACAATATGATAAAAATTTCCTATAACAACAAAAAAAGAACACAGGATGAGATACAGGCCCTGAAATCATCATTGGCTAATGACACAGAGGAAATGAAGGCCAGACTCCACACATACTACTGGAAACTTCAGGATATGCTTATTAACAACAAAAAGAAAAAGCTCCACAGACTGAGACAAAAAGGCCTCATTACTACAACCGCAAGTACTAGCCCAGCTCAGCAAAGCTGTGTTGTGAATCTTTCCTCTTATGAGCCAAACAAACACGAAATGTCAGTTCTCTCCAAAGGTCTGTCCTTCTGCCCCTCAGCACACACTGACCATATCCAACTCTGCAATGATATGGAGGAGTTTTTCAGAAAAATGAGATTAAGGGAATATTTTTATGACAAAGACCCTCCATACAGCAGTGACTCTGAGATGGAACAGCCCATAAGGAATCCTACCAAAAAATCTACCTGGACCCCACGCCCTGGAGCTAATGCAGCACTGGATAAATATATTGACTGTTTCAGAAGCAAAGTAAAATCAGAAATCCTAGAGAAACAAAAGAAACAGGCGCATAACCTAACCCTGCAGGAACAGAAGGCTATTACATCACTGAAAGAAAATCAGGATATAATAATAAAACCAGCTGACAAAGGGGGCGCAATAGTCATAATGAATACCTCAGACTATATCCAGGAAGCAAACAGGCAACTGTCAAATCCCATCCATTACTCCAAACTTGGAAGTGATCCCACAGAGGCCTATATGAAAGAACTAAAGAGTATGATCAAGGAGTTTCCAGTCCAGATCCAGAATCAGGTAAAAGGACTTATCCCCCAAGATCCCAGGCCGGGCTGCTTCTATATGCTCCCAAAGATACACAAAGATGGCAACCCTGGGAGGCCTATCATTTCTGGCATTGGGACACTGACAGAAAACATCTCAGGTTGGGTGGAAAATCTCCTAAAACCCCTTGTCAGGGATACTCCAAGCTATATCCAGGACACCACTGACCTTCTTAACAAACTGAATGCCCTGGGCCCTCTACCTGAGGGTACCATTTTGGCCACCATGGATGTGGAATCCCTGTATACTAACATTCCCCACAAGGATGGAGTTGCAGCATGTCGGGTACACCTGGCAAAACAAAACCTCCCAACAGAACCAGTAACGCAGCTCATACAATTCATCCTTAGCCACAACCATTTTACCTTTGGAGAGGATCTATATCTACAGCGAATGGGAACTTCAATGGGGACCAGATGTGCACCCCAATATGCAAATCTCTTTATGGCAGAAATGGAAGGAACATATTTATCAACATGCACCACCAAACCTATGATTTACCTTCGTTATATCGATGATATCCTTGTCATCTGGACTGCAGGTGAGGAGGCCCTACTTCAATTCCATAATGACTTCAATGACTTTCACCCGACCATCAACCTTAAACTTAGCTATTCAGGGAGTGAAATTCACTTTCTGGATACCACAATATACATTAAAGACCACCGGCTACTCACATCAATATACCACAAACCCACAGACAGAACGGCCTACCTGAGAAACGACAGCTTCCACCCCAAGCACACAAGACAATCTATCATCTACAGCCAGGCTATACGATACAATCGTATTTGCTCCGACAAAACAGACCTGGACAAGCACCTCCTGGATCTGAGGTTGAAATTTCTCAGATTGGGATACAAACCAAAAGTGACAGACAACCAATTAAACAAAGCAGCAGCCATTAACAGAGACAGTCTGCTCACATATAGAGAGACCCAGAAAGAAGCCCGAGTGCCCCTAGTTGTCACCTACAACCCACAGCTGGAGATCCTACGAAGGATTGCCAAGGAGCTCCAACCTGTACTACATAGGGACAACAGACTCAAGGACATATTTCCAGTCCCCCCTCTCCTCTCCTTTCGACAACCACCAAACCTGAGGCGCATTATCGTCCGGAGTTCCCTGAAGGCCCCAACTGAAAATGGCACCTCACCTTGCCTACATAAAAGGTGCATGACCTGCAAGCACATCCACACCGCTGACAGTGTACCTATCCCACAGTCACAACAGGTGCACAGAATTAGGGGGACATTTTCCTGCAGGTCTTCCAATGTGGTGTACCTCATAATGTGTGTGCAATGTCCCACCACAGGCCTCTATGTGGGGGAAACAGGGCAGAGACTCAGTCAACGAATGAACTCACACAGATCCACCATTAATAACAGCAGAACCGATCTCCCAGTGGCCGCACATTTCTCCGGAGAAAACCACTCTATTGAAGATTTGCGGGTTGTGGTTTTAATGGGACATTTTAAGACACAGGAGAAAAGAAAAGAAATGGAGTATAAATTTATGCAAAAATTTCAAACTCTGCAATTTGGACTTAATATTCATGCCAGCTTCATGTCACACTATGTTTGAACCATGAACTGAACTCAATATTCATGCCAGCTTCAAATCACACTATGTGTGACCTGTGAGGGTCACAAATCACCTCCTGATAGCAAACAGATAACAGCAAGAATTACTGATCCCTCCGTCACGCACCACAAGTTTCCAGACTGTTTTTTTTGACCTGTTGTAAATAACTTCTCTACTTAGATTGCAATTTTTTTAAGGACTCTAAAATGCTTTGAAAACCATGTGTATAAAAATCTGTTAATTTTCAGTTCTTGTATCACACCATGTCTGATGAAGGGAGCGAGTACTCCTGAAAGCTTACTTATAAATATACTCAGTTAGCCTCTAAAAGGTATCGCCTGATTTCTTCACTCTTCCACTACTTTCAATGGCTAACACGGTACAACATTATACTACTAAGCATAAACAACCACATCTAATATTTAACTTTAAGGATAACAATGTTTTTTTTTTTTTTACACACAGTACACCTTAAGCAGATATGAAAATATAAAACAGATATAAAAGTATAAAATTATAAAAAGTTCATTATGATCCTTCACAGTAGTACACCCTCAGAATGTAGTAGAGCACCCTCGGTATATAATAGTACAGTAGTACACACCCAGTATGTAGTAGTACACCCTCAGTATATATTAGTACAGTAGTACACCCTCAGTATATAGTAGTACACCCTCAGTATATAGTAGTACACCCTCAGTATATAGTAGTACAGTAGTACACTCTCAATATATAGACGTACACTCCCTGTATGTAGTAATACACCCTCAGTATATAATAGTATAGTAGTACACCCTCAGTATATAGTAGTACAGTAGTACACCCTCAGTATGCAGTAGTACACCCTCAGTATGTAGTAGTACACCCTCAGTATGTAGTAGTACACCCTCAGTATATATTAGTACAGTAGTACACCCTCAGTATATAGTAATACAGTAGTACCCCATCAGCATATAGTAGTACACCCTCAGCATATAGTAGTACACCCTCAGTATGTAGTAGTGCACTCTCAGTATATAATAGTACAGTAGTACACCCTCAGTATGTAGTAGTACACCCTCAGCATATAGTAGTACACCCTCAGTATGTAGTAGTACACCCTCAGTATGTAGTAGTACAGTAGTACACCCTCAATATATAGAAGTACACTCCCTGTATGTAGTAATACACCCTCAGTATATAATAGTATAGTAGTACACCCTCAGTATATAGTAGTACAGTAGTACACCCTCAGTATATAGTAGTACAGTAGTACACCCTCAGTATGCAGTAGTACACCCTCAGTATGTAGTAGTACACCCTCAGTATGTAGTAGTACACCCTCAGTACATATTAGTACAGTAGTACACCCTCAGTATATAGTAATACAGTAGTACCCCATCAGCATATAGCAGTACACCCTCAGTATGTAGTAGTGCACTCTCAGTATATAGTAGTACACCCTCAGTATGTAGTAGTACACCCTCAGTATGTAGTAGTATATTCCCTGTATGTAGTAGTACACCCTCAGTATATAGTAGTACACCCTCAGTATGTAGTAGTACACCCACCGTATATAGTAGTACACCCTTAGTATATAGTATTACACCCTCAGCATATAGTAGTACACCCTCAGTATGTAGTAGTACACTCCCTGTATGTAGTAATACACCCTCAGTATATAATAGTATAGTAGTACACCCTCAGTATATAGTAGTACAGTAGTACACCCTCAGTATATAGTAGTACAGTAGTACACCCTCAGTATGCAGTAGTACACCCTCAGTATGTAGTAGTACACCGTCAGTACATATTAGTACAGTAGTACACCCTCAGTATATAGTAATACAGTAGTACCCCATCAGCATATAGCAGTACACCCTCAGTATGTAGTAGTGCACTCTCAGTATATAGTAGTACACCCTCAGTATGTAGTAGTACACCCTCAGTATGTAGTAGTATATTCCCTGTATGTAGTAGTACACCCTCAGTATATAGTAGTACACCCTCAGTATGTAGTAGTACACCCACCGTATATAGTAGTACACCCTTAGTATATAGTATTACACCGTCAGTATGTAGTAGTACACACCACCCTCAGTATATAGTATTACACCCTCAGCATATAGTAGTACACCCTCAGTATGTAGTAGTACACTCCCTGTATGTAGTAATACACCCTCAGTATATAATAGTATAGTAGTACACCCTCAGTATATAGTAGTACACCCTCAGTATGTAGTAGTACCCCCTCAGCATATAGTAGTACACCCTCAGTGTATAGTAGTACAGTAGTACACCCTCAATATATAGAAGTACACTCCCTGTATGTAGTAATACACCCTCAGTATATAATAGTATAGTAGTACACCCTCAGTATGTAGTAGTACACCCTCAGTATGTAGTAGTACACCCTCAGTATATATTTGTACAGTAGTACACCCTCAGAATATAGTAATACAGTAGTACCCCATCAGCATATAGTAGTACACCCTCAGTATGTAGTAGTACCCCCTCAGCATATAGTAGTACACCCTCAGTATGTAGTAGTACACCCTCAGTATGTAGTAGTACACCCTCAGTATATATTAGTACAGTAGTACACCCTCAATATATAGTAATACAGTAGTACCCCATCAGCATATAGTAGTACACCCTCAGTATGTAGTAGTACCCCCTCAGCATATAGTAGAACGCCCTAAGTATGTAGTAGTACACCCTCAGTTTGTAGTAGTATATTCCCTGTATGTAGTAGTACACCCTCAGTATATAGTAGTACACCCTCAGTATGTAGTAGTACACCCCCAGTATATAGTAATACACCCTCAGTATATAGTACTATACTCCCTGTATGTAGTAGTACACCCTCAGTATATATTAGTACACCCTCAGTATATAGTAGTATACTCCCTGTATGTAGTAGTACACCCTCAGTATATAGTAGTACACTCTCAGTATGTAGTAGTACACCCTCAGTATATAATAGTATAGTAGTACACCCTCAGTATATAATAGTATAGTAGTACACCCTCAGTATATAGTAGTATAGTAGTACACCCTCAGTATATAGTAGTACAGTAGTACACCCTCAGTATGCAGTAGCACACACTCAGTATGTAGTAGTACACCCTCAGTATGTAGTAGTACACCCTCAGTATGTAGTAGTACACCCTCAGTATATATTAGTACAGTAGTACACCCTCAGTATATAGTAATACAGTAGTACCCCATCAGCATATAGTAGTACACCCTCAGTATATGGTAGTACACCCTCAATATATGGTAGTACAACCTCAGTATACGGTAGTACACCCTCAGTATATGGTAGTACACCCTCATTATATGGTAGTACACCCTAAGTATATAGTAGTACACCCTCAGTATATGGTAGTACACCCTCAATATATGGTAGTACACCCTCAGTATATGGTAGTACACCCTCAGTATGTAGTAGTACACCCCCAGTATATATTAGTACACCCTCAGTATGTAGTAGTATACTCCCTGTATGTAGTAGTACACCCTAAGTATATAGTAGTACACCCTCAGTATATGGTAGTACACCCTCAATATATAGTAGTACACCCTCAGTATATATTAGTACACCCTCAATATATAGTAGTACAACCTCAGTATATAGTAGTACACCCTCAGTATGTAGTAGTACACCCCCAGTATATATTAGTACACCCTCAGTATGTAGTAGTATACTCCCTGTATGTAGTAGTACACCCTAAGTATATAGTACTACACCCTCAGTATATGGTAGTACACCCTCAATATATAGTAGTACAACCTCAGTATATAGTAGTACATCCTCAGTATATGGTAGTACACCCTCAGTATATGGTAGTACACCCTCAGCATATAGTAGTACACCCTCAGTATGTAGTAGTACACCCCCAGTATATATTAGTACACCCTCAGTATGTAGTAGTATACTCCCTGTATGTAGTAGTACACCCTAAGTATATAGTAGTACACCCTCAGTATATGGTAGTACACCCTCAGTATATGGTAGTACACCCTCAGCATATAGTAGTACACCCTCAGTATGTAGTAGTACACCCCCAGTATATATTAGTACACCCTCAGTATGTAGTAGTATACTCCCTGTATGTAGTAGTACACCCTAAGTATATAGTAGTACACCCTCAGTATATGGTAGTACACCCTCAATATATAGTAGTACAACCTCAGTATATAGTAGTACATCCTCAGTATATGGTAGTACACCCTCAATATATGGTAGTACACCCTAAATATATAGTAGTACACCCTCAGTATATGGTAGTACACCCTCAATATATGGTAGTACAACCTCAGTATACGGTAGTACACCCTCAGTATACGGTAGTACACCCTCAGTATATGGTAGTACACCCTAAGTATATAGTAGTACACCCTCAGTATATGGTAGTACTCCCTCAATATATGGTAGTACACCCTCAGTATATGGTAGTACACCCTCAGTATATAGTAGTACACCCTCAGTATATGGTAGTACATCCTCAATATATGGTAGTACAACCTCAGTATATACTAGTACACTCCCAGTATATATTAGTACACCCTCAGTATGTAGTAGTATACTCCCTGTATGTAGTAGTACACCCTCAGTATATAGTAGTACACCCTCAGTATATGGTAGTACACCCTCAATATATGGTAGTACACCCTCAGTATATACTAGTACACCCCCAGTACATATTAGTACACCCTCAGTTTGTTACCCTTTGTCACAGCTGTTTTGAATTACACACACATTCCTAAGCCTGGATTCACATGGAGCTTTTTTTCATTAAGACCTGCATGCCATTGAAGCCTTGCACAATTCAGTTCTCATTACTACCATAATATAAAGCATGCAGTTCTTAATTAAAGCAGCACCATGTGAACCCAGGCTTATTCCCTCCTGCTTTAATTCTGCCCAGGTGTCGGGGTCTTTGTCTGTATCAGGTTTGCAGGTTCTGTGTGTTCCTCCCTCCATCCGCCCTCTCTTCCCCGGAGCGGAAGGTGGGGGGGGGCAGTAATGTGGATGGATCCAGTTACCTATCAGCTTGGAAGGTAAAAAGTTCCTTCCCTGTTGCGTGCTGCAGCCGGCTGGCAGGTGTGTGGTCTGCGGTTCTCCCTCATCATATTGAGTCATCTTGTACCCTCCCTCTCTTTTCTTCCTGCCTTGAGAAAAAAAAAGTCACAGACTTGTATAAAAAAGCAAACCCTGAAGACTAAACAGGGTGTGGTGAGTGCTAGCTCCACAGGCAACAGCGAGGAAGAGCCAAGAACGAGGTATGAACTGGAGGGGGTAAATACGGCACAATGCGAGCAGATTTAAGGGGGTGATCCTCCACTAGACCCCCAGCTGCAGGGGTAGCACGACTACATCCTCTACTGCCAGGGTATAGTACTCTGTGTATGTCCATGGGTACTGGGTCCAAATTGTCTACCCCTTAATCCAGGCAGAATATACAGACAGAGAATTTTACTTCTTCCATCTGTTCACTAAACCTTCCATCTCTTTTGACAGAGTCAAGATGTACGGAGGACCCAGTGCAAAGTAAGAGCTCAGTCTGCAATGAATGTGTATGAGACAGTCACCCGATCCCTGCACAGACACACAACACCCCCAGAAGTGTGACCGCGTACCAGGGCATAGATGCTACACAGGGAAGTCATGTCGCCATCTCAGGGTTGTCAAATACGCTGAGGTCCTACATACTCAGATATTGGGACAGGGCAGTGGTCACCTGGCTCATAGGGTCAGCGTAACCCCAACTTCTGTCTGCTATGGAGTCCGTTTTAAGGCAGAGACTGTTGTGTGTGAAGGTGTCACTGCCACAAAATGTTGAAGTCATAGTATGGCGCAATGACGTGGACTATATTTGTAGTTCCCTTTGAGATTTGCTATTTTGCCACTGTCAATCTCTGACACCTCTGACTACTGAGTGAGTCCCTGCATGTACAGTACTGTGCAAAAGTTTTAAGTAGACGTAGAAAGTGAATGTGCTGCAAAGTAAGAATGCTTTCAGAAACAGAAGGGTTAATAATTTATGTGTTAGTCAATTGACAAAATGAAGTGAATGAACAAAGAGAAATATAAATCCCATCAATATTTGGTGTGACCTTTTCCCTTTGGAGGAGGTCCTGGAAGTGATGATACGGCCCCCACAGATATAGCCCTGATCTCAACATCATCCAGTCTGTCTGGGATTACATGAAGAGACAGACGGATTGGAGCCAGCCTACATCCACAGAAGATCTGTGCTTAGTTCTCCAAGATGGTGGCGGGAACAACCTCCCTGCTCGGTTCTGCCAAATACTGTCTGCAATATCGAGAAGAACTGATGGAAGCCGAAGGGCAAAGTCACACCAAATCTTGATGGATTTACATTTCTCTATTCTTCATTTTAATTAACAAAAATAAACCATTAACCCTTTTAGTTTTTTAAAGCGTTCTCATTGCGCAGTCTTCTCTCCCCTGCCTAAAACTTTTGCACAGCACTGCATATATAATAATAATCATAGATGTTTCTGACTAATGTTGTTACGTAACCATTCTCAGTCTAGCTGTGTGTGTGTCTCAATCTCTTCATTCATTGTGGTTTCCTCCCCTCAGTCTTTCCGTTACCCACCCTGCCTGCTTGTTGTTTCCTTTTCCACTGTATAGCTTCATCCTGTCACTTTACCACAACCCACCTTCTAAAATCACATTCATTCTGCTCAGTCCTCAAACCACCGATGTTATAGAATCTAATGATAAAAGGCTTTTTAGGACCTATACATATACACTGATCAGCCATAACATTACTGTCTAGGTCCACCTCCCTGACCTATCAAGGCCTGGATTTCACAAGACTCCTGAAAGTGTCCTCTGTTATCTGGCACCATTAGCAGCAGATCCTTTGAGTATTCTGAGCTGCTTGGCGTCGGCCTCCATGGAGTAGACTCCCTCAGACTGAGATCTGGAGAATTTGGAGCCGTCACCACCTTGATGTTTTTGTCATGTTCTTCAGACCATTCCTGAACAATTTATTATTCTTCTTTTATAAATTAGGATTAGGGGGAAGCACTGCCATGAAGGGGGGATAATTGGTCTTCACAATGTTAGGTAGGGGGTTCATGTCACAGAAACATCCACATGATGTCAGTACTGAAGAAATTCCAGCAGAACATTCCCCAGACCATCACATTGCCTCAAATGGTGTCTCCTTCCCATAGATCTCTTCCCCTAGGTAAGTGACCCACATGTAGGAGGTGCAACCTCTACTGGCAATGGGGCTATGAAGACTGGCGTTAATATGCCAGTCTTCATAAATCTCTCCCTTTGAATCAAGCCTGAGCCAAGAGGCCGAAAGAGTTTTGAAGGCGGACATGAAAAATCCCCATATGTCACTTCTGCACATTTTATCACTCAGGGGCCTGAAGAGTATAACAATAGCACTTCCAATTCAGACTGAAACTAAACTGGGGGACAACCCTCGTGAATTTTCACAAAACAAATCTCGTGAGGTTTTCCCATCTCCACTTTCCACTCTATGGAATGGGGTTCCTGACCATGGCAGCCCCCTACATTTGCTCAGAGCTCTATAATATGATGTTGACAACCCCTTTAAGGGCATGGATACCATTACCTGTTCACCATTACACAGTTTGGTTCCCGGATCTTATAGCTGACATTTTCCTCATGTTTATTCTTTATCCTGTGTGTGTTGTTTTTTTCTATAACCGTAGGGATCTGAAATTTCCCCCATCAATTTCTGAACCGGGGCTCCACATTTTCCGCATCGAAAAGATGAAGTTAATTCCCGTGCCAAGGGAGAGTCATGGCGTGTTTCACTCTGGAGATACCTACCTTTTAGCCTTTTGTTCTTCCGAAGGCAACCACATCTATGTCTGGAATGGTGAGGGATAGGGGAGCACTTAGATCTGTGGGTAGGTTTATGGGCATGTTCTTCTGACCCTTCACAGGTACAGAGTATCAAATGTTTTCATTTCTTGACTTGTCTATGTCTAGGAAATGGAACCTCAGTGGACGAGAGGGCTGCGGGCGCCATCTACAGTTCTCAACTCCACATGCACATGGGTGAAAAACCTACTCAGAACCGTGAAACACAGGGTCACGAGAGTGCAGAGTTCATGTCTTTTTTCCCAAGAGGAGTCACCTATTTGGTAAGTGATGTATACGGGGCAGATTAGGGCCTACATCATGTTGGATTGAAAGCTAACACAGCCGATATGCGTCACTGAATGGATTATAATTAGGGCCCTTTAAACCTCATACAAGAATTTGGGAATTTGGACTTTGCTCCAGAGAAACCACCAGGCCAACACTATTGGGTCAAAAGACACCAGAGAGCAGCACCAAAAGAATAGGAAGAGACGTGGTCAGGGAATAGGCCAAGGTCAGGGCAGGCAGAGTTTGTGCGTAATGGTAACCCAGGCAGAGGTCAGATCAGCCAGCACCGTGTCAATATTGTAACCAGGCAGAGGCCAGGACAGGTGGAAATGAAGCGATATGGTAAAATGGTAGAGGTCAGGATAGGTAGAGCAGGTTCAGAGGTGATACAAACAGATGATACAAACAAGGGTAATACGAATAAAACTATGGCAAAAACCTTCCCACGGAGTATGGTGCCTTATATAACAGGGGGTTGGGGGGCTAATTGGTGCCAACAATCGTCAGGGAGTGCACCTCCACTCTAAAGGCACTACAAGCACTAGGACCCAGCAGACACTGGGTTACTCTGCACAGCTGGCACAGAACTGGATAAGGCAATGTGTGTCCCGGTGTGTTAATAGTATTGCCCATTAATCCAGAACCCTATAGATCTGGTCAGAACTGTAATATTTTCAGTTCTGGTTATAATCCAAATTTTCTAGAAAACAAACAATAAATTCTTGGTTATTAATGAAAATCCAATTCGATAAAACGTCGTCATAAAATTCCTTTGATCTGATATCAAAGGTAGGATTATCAGATTATAGGAAATCAGATTAAACCAGTTTCTCCATTCATTTCTGTATAGGACGGAGGAGTTTCTTCAGGCTTTCAGCAAGCACAAAAGGACCCAGTCGCTCCTGCCCACCATCTCTACCATATCAGGGGACGGAAACATATTCGAGCTACCGAGACTGACTTGACGTGGGACAGCTTCAATACTGGAGATTGCTTTATTCTGGACACCGGAAAGGTAATAACATGGTGATGTGATCATGTCGTAACTAGAGGTGTGGAGGATTCTGGGACCATGTGGTGATATGACGTGGCCAAAGGGAACTACAAGTGTTATCTCATGTATTATCAGGTCACTCTGCTCATCTGAGCATGAAAAAAAAATATGTGCATCTTCTATATCCTGAACACTCACCAGACATGCACCACTCAGACAATGGACACATGTACCACTCACACGGTGAATCCGCACCACACACGTACCACAAACCCAGTGGACCCACCCCATATGCACCTCTCACTCTATGGACCACGACACACACTCACCACTCAAACTGTGAATCCACACCACACATGTACCACTCACTCTGTAGACCTGTGTCATACAAACACCACTCACATTGGACCCATGCCACATGCACATCACTCACGCCATATGTACCACTCACTCTATGGACCAACGCCACATGCACTCCACTCACACTGTAGACCCATACCAGTTGTACACCACTCACAATGTGGACCCACATCATACACACTACTCACTGTGTGGACCCACCCGATACACACCACTCGCAATATGGACCCACAACATACACACCACTCGCAATGTGGACCCATGTTATATGCCCCATTCACACTGTGTGAGCCACACGCCTGACCTCATACCCACTACCCACATTATATGAAGGTGACACTGGCAGGACAATCTGCTTGTTGGTTTAGGTTGTCTCACTTGTGTCTTCTGCACTTGGTAACACAATCACATCTCTGCATCCATAAGTAAGGTCTTTATTCTGTCTGGGGCAGAAATATCTCCAATGTGATGTTTCCTTCGTGGACATCTTTACATCATCTCACCTTGTTCTATCCTTCTCTTCCTTCTGCCTGTCGAAGTTCTTGATGGGGTTTCCTCTTCAGTTTTATGTAAGGTAAATACCAGGACTTTTAGGACACTGCTTGTTTTCCATATATGAGCCAGTACAACAGACTGCAGTATGTCAACACTGCCCCCAATGGCCACAGGACAAACTCACACATTGTCACCAGTTTAGCAGTTTGTACTGGCCATTAAGTTGGCTATACACATCAGGTTGAGTCACTGAGCACTCGGTATGCTAAGGCTCTAGCAGATTGCATTTCAGGGATAATAGATCTTTCCATCAGAAGTACCAGAATCCCAATGGAAACCCTGGTGAATGGCATTATACACATACCTACCAACACAGGGCAGTGTTTCAACAAGCCCTACCTCTTTTCAGGCTGGGACATGCTTGAATTGTTGAAAATTTGGGACCATCCCTGCAAATTCAGGACAGTTAGCAAGTATGTGTATGTCAATGCACTGTGATAGAATCTGTTAGAAAATCTAAAGTTTCCTGTCCTGTTGAGATCACTTCTCACCTGTCACCTCATTATCAGCACAGGCAGGATAACAGTGCCTAGTATTATCTCTATAAAATAAAAAAGTACACCAAAAAAAAAAAAAAGTTCGACTTTTTCGTCCCGCGGTTTCAGTTAAAAAGAGCAGACACCCGATGGACCCCATTATAGTTGGACTCCATTTGTCTCCGCCCCTTCAGCGGTCTTATTGTCCGTTGTTCTGGTCCTCTTACATTCAAGAACAATGGACACCCATCGCTAGAGTGAACCTAGCGTAATGTACGTGAAAAAGCAATTGGGGAATACACCATCTAAATCCCTCATAGCCACATTACCCATAAGATATTTATTTAGTATGCTTACTTGTATAGCGCCATCATATTCCACAGCGCTTTACAGACATTGACAGTCACTGTCCCATATAGGGCTCACAATCTGCATTCCCTATCAGTATGTCTTTGGAGTGTGGGAGGGGAAGAAACCACAAACACAGGGAGAACATATAAACTCCTTGCAGATGTTGTCCTTGGCAGGATTCAAACCCAGGACTCCAACGCTGCAGTACTAACCACTGAGCCACGATATGAACATCATCATGGACAGACAAAAGTATGGTATCCAAGTCTAACCGACTGTCAACTGGGTCATTGTGGCTGATCTGACTAGGTGATAGTCACAACTTAACCCCTACCCCTGCACATGACATAGAGCATGCCCACAACAATCTCCCATAGAAGGTATATTCGGAGCCGCTACCATATATTGAAATATTTTCTCTTTAATTTGATTATGTAGAATTAACCTGATGATCTGACAGCTACCTGTCTATTAATAGTACTAGAATCTCTCTACCATCTGACAGACTTGAAATTCCGGTTGTGTGGGGAGGGGTGTGGGGGTTAAAAGCAGAAAAAACACTGCGGGATCGGCTTCATAGCTTGTTAAAGAAAGAGAATGTAGAGGTTGCATCTGTAAAATGTAGCATAAAAAACTTCAGGGAAATGTATAAGAGTTGTTATACAAACTTTGCTATAAAGCATTTGACCACAAGGTCACAGTTTTCTCAGTTTGTTCAGTAATATATATGTACACACACATACACCTACTGTAGGTATACAGATGCAAAAACAATGTAGTGAGCATGCTCCATAGGTATTCAGCTGTAAAACAATACAGTGAGCATGATCCATAGCTATACAGCTTCAAAAATGTAGTAAACATTCTCTATAAGTATATAGGTGCAAAAAGTAAAGTGAGCATGCTCCATAGCGAGTATTCAGCAGCATAAAAATGTAGTAAGCATGCTCCTTAGGTATATAGCTGCAATAAATGTAGTGAGCATATTCCATAGGTGTACAGCAGATGTAAAAAATGTAGTGTGGATGCTCCATAGGGATACACCATGAAATGAATGTATTGAGTATGCTCAATAGGCATACAAATGCAAGAAATGTAGTGGGCATGCTCCATAGGGATAGAAAATAAATAAATGTAGTGACCATGCTTCATAGGTATAAAGATGTTCTAAGACTGAGCATACCATGACCAAAAAAAAAGTCAGTATTGAGACACTTTTATATGTGATGGAGAATAACTCCGATCTTCTGATTTTCTACATGATTGTCTTTGTCCTGACTGGTCTATTCCTATATTAACCCTTACCACCCCTACAAACCGATCGTCTTGTCACAAACTAATGGTGACCAAGCCACCAAATGACAGGGCCTCAGAATCAGCCCATAACACTATCTTACTGTCTGACAGTGTGGAATCTGTGACTGGCTATTTGGGCCATTATGGATGATACTTGGTTGGGGCCCCTCAAAATGGTCAGTGTGGTTAATATTGTCATACAGCTGTCAACAGTTTGGCTAACATCCCTTGTCATGTTTCAAGGCTCTTTTCTGGGTCGGACACTGAATTACAGGTGGCATTATTAGCTTAATTATAACCAAATATTAATTATAAAACATAATTAATTATAACCCATAATTAATTAATTATAACCAAGCAAAACTGTCCCTTCATCTCATGAAGACAAACTCTGACCCCATGACCATATTATCCAGAGCAGATAATAAAGAGAACCACCAGCTAGACATTCAGCAGTGCTCTTCTCCAGTGTAGGATTGAGGATCCTTGAGCTCACCCTCCAACAACCTCTAGAAAACAGACCACGGTACTCTTCAAACTTGGGTGAATTCTGCTTTATGGTGTTAGAGCATAGGCCCACCAGAGGATCCTTTAGTACTCTGGTGAGCCAGTCCGTCACTGCTCTTCTAGTTGACTATGTAACACACCATTGCTATAACCTCCAGTATTCGTTGTCATCCTTTTACTGTCCCTCCCAGTTTATCTACGTCTGGTCGGGATCTCAGTCAAACATGCTGGAGAGGAACCGTGCGCGGGATCTGGCCAATCAGATACGAGACTCTGAACGCCGTGGAGCTGCAAAAGTCGAAATTATACAGGAGGGAGAGGAGCCAGAAGAAATGATTCAGGTATCACAATGGCAGAAGCTCAATGGTTTAATGAGTAATGGGGCCGTGGAGCCTTGGGCGGCACACAGATAGCATCCATATGCTGTTCAACCACGGTCATGTGCATGTAGCCTTAGGGTAACAAAATGTACCACATATCTACATAAAATCTACATTTCATCGACTTGCATCCCTATTGTAGTATCGGCAATGAGAGTACTCCCAACACCATCCCTAGCACCAGGATAGACCTGGACGCACTCACGTCAGCGGATTAAAAATAATATAGCCAATTTACTAATCGGGTTTTATATGTACCCAAACAGGAAGAAAGGAATGTTCTGTATTCTTTTCAAGTTGATAAATTGCAGTAATTTTATGCGCAATTTTTAGATTTTGGGAAAAAGACCGCAATCTCTAAAAGAAGGAAGTGCGGAGGATGACCAAGAAGCGGATAAAATCCACACTAGAGGGGCTGTGCTTTACCAGGTACATCTCACCAACCATAATGTTATAAAGTTGCGCTAAGCGGCTGCTACAGTCTCATGGGCATTTTCCAATGACACAGGTCTCAAACGCCAGTGGCAAGATGCAGGTGTCTCGAGTGGCAGATGGGGCCACCTTCCGTAAAGAGCAGCTGATCTCAGACGACTGCTTCATCCTGGACACTGCGGGGAAGCTTTACGTTTGGAAAGGTATTCGCGTGTCATTAGAAGCTGGGGGTATATACAACATAGCCATTACACTACTCGTAATAACTAGAACTTGGACTAAACCTAGGAATCAGATGGAAAAAAAACACCACACACCAGAATTTTCTTCTTTTTGGCAGGTAAAAAAGCAAACAAAGAAGAGCGAGAGCAGTCACTGGAGATAGCCAATGAGTTCCTGTCACTTATGAAGTATTCTCCAAAAACTCAGGTAAGACTCCTTACAATGAGTCCACTTAGACTTGGTTTTATTTAAAAAAATATATATATATGTACATGTATAGGGCCGGCTCCAGGTTTGTGTGAGGCCCCTTTTGGAGCAACCCCTGAGCATCATCACACCCTTGTGGCTTTCCACCGCTGATTAGGCCCAAATAAATGGGTCTAACCAGTGCGGAATCTCAAGCCACAGCCTCCGAATCAGCTGCAGGATCCGCGGCAAGATCCAGCAGGACACTTATTTTTCAGCGTCCTGCACTAATTGTTTTCAATGGGAGGCAGAATGAAGGAATAATCTGCCGCTGATTTGGGGGCAAAATCAGCTCCAGATTCCACTGTGTGAACAGGGCCTGATTCTGTTAACCGTGCAATGAACGCTTTCATCTCTGATAGAAGTGCTCAATGCAGAAACTGAGTTGGCTCTCAGTTACATATTTAAATATATACACAGACAGGGTATAATAAATATATACAGGGACATAACTAGCAAAGACTGGGCCCCATAGCATACTTTTGACTTGGGTCCCCCCATAGCGCCCACTTTCCTGGCCTCCACACAGTATAACGCCCCATTTACACACACTATAATGTCCCACAGTGCCCCTTGCACACAGTATGTCCCATAGCGATCCTTGCAAATATTGGAAAAATTTCGGGTTCGTCAGAATCCTAAATTTTTGGGGTTCACGACCCACAAACTATTATTATACTTGAGGGGAGGTCTTTTCAAACCCCGAGTATAATGATCGGAGGCCTAGGGTGGGTGACAAACAAAAAATCATGTTACTTCTCCCGAAAGTATGATAATAGCATTTTCGGTTTGGACCTATTTGGTCCAAACCAAACCACCTGGCACAGCAACGTGCTGTCATAGCCAGGGGACCCTGGCCCAGGGCCGTTTTAACACATTGGTGGGCCCTGTGCAAATGTTTCATAAGTGGGCCACCCATCACCACCACTTAGAAATACTTGACCTGCACAAATTATAATGCCCCCTGAATGGTCCCCAAATAGTATAATGCCTCCCGAGTGGCCCCATACAATATAATGTTCCCCTCCAGGTTACCCCCCCAGATTCATGCACCCCCTTGTTGCCCCCACATTGTCATGTCCCCCCGGTTGCTCCCACAGTATCATGTACCCATCAAGTTGCTCCCTCGGTGTCATGTTCCCCCCACATTTTTTCATGTCCCCCCACCCCCTCAGATTGCCCCCACAGTATCATAAACCCAACTGTATATATCAAAGAAAAAAACAAAACCTTAATACTCACCTTTCCCGTTCAGTCCTCTCTGGTCCCGGAGTCTTTAAGGAGTAACAGGCACGATGTAAGTGACGTCACTACACCGGGAGCAAAGACAGTGTCCGGGTGGTGAAGCAGGGAGTGGACGGGTCCCTACTTCATCACTGGCTTCAACTCATCGGTGCCCTGGCTTGGCGATCCCGACTTTAATTACCGATCCCCGCTAAGTAAATAGGGCCCGTTACCTGCTAGGGTTATGGCCTATTTAAAAAAAAAAAACACAACTTATTATTGCAATAAGTAGCGGCCGATACTTTTTACTCACCCACCCATGCTCCTGTGCAGGCCTGCCAGAAGTGTCCTGGTGTTCCTGTAGCTGATGTTGGAGTAAATAGGCCACTATTTATTGCTATTAAGAGGGCTCATATACTGTTGGGGTGGCATAAAAATGTGTGGGGGGGTAGTCATATACTTAGTGAGGGCCATAAAAAAGTTGTGTATAATTTTTTTTATTTTTTTTTTTAGGGGGGGGGGGTGGTGGCGGCTAGTTTCTGTAGTCTGCTCAGGCAGCAGAGAGGCTAGGTTCAACCCTGTGCTGAGGACATTATACTGTTTGGTCTTCCATCACCCACTGACAGAATGGAGCTTTTTGGGCAGAATACAGCAATGGATTTTTCTAATGGTTCAAGCATTGTAGTGGGGGGTTCCATACAAAACTCTTGCACTGCCCCTAGGAACATCACTTGTATCCATATAATTAGTAAATTAAAGGGTTCTTGGGGGGGGGGGGGGGGTCGTCAATTTGTCCTGGGTAGCAAAATTCCTATAGCAAGGTTAGGGGTCCTCATAAGCCCATGTTGTATAGGCTTCTCTCTCATTCCATGTAAAAGTCACAATTTTTTTTATTCTATCCACAGGTCCAAGTAGTGTCTGAGGGAAATGAGTCTCCACTCTTTAAGCAATTCTTCAGTAACTGGGTGTGACCTCCACAATGTAACCAAGAATCCATGTCAGTTCCTAGTAAGACAGCATAATGCGCTTTAGCCCTGTAGTAGCCTTGGCACATACTTTGCCAGCAGAGTATCGGTGATGGAAACAGAAGGAGTCCAGTGCTTTGGAGATTATGTGGACTACTACTAATTCTACACATTAAACATTGATTGCAATCTACGTGTACACTTCATGGTTACTGACTTGGACGTGCGGCGTCCGACAGCTGTAGTGACATTGACTTATTAACAATTTATGAAAGCTAGCACCTGTCTGACACATGGCTTCCCCTATTCACATGCATGCTTCACTGCCCAGCCTTTACCCTCCTAATGACAGCACCGTTTATGGCAGGGGTCCCCAAACTACGGCCCGCGGGCCGCATCCGGCCCCCGGAGGCCATTTACCCGGCCCGCGTCGCAATTTCCTTGTGTTATTTCAGTTGTGAGGGCACAGGCGCTTACAATTGAAATAACCCGCCGAGCGCTACACGGGAAGTCTTGTTCCCGTGTAGACGCTCGGCGCTTGTCGTCCGGACCTAGAATGAGCACGTCATGACGCACGACGTGCTCATCTAGGCCTTACAGCCGAAGACAGAGGAGCCGGGACCACAGCGCGGGAGCGGCTGCAGTGCTAGGTAAAGTATATTTTCACTTTTTTTTTTTACTGGGCATGGAGGGGGATCAGAGAACTGGATCTATATGGGGGATTGATGGGACCTATATGGGGGAGAGAGCTGGCCCTATATGGGGGAGACTGCATGGGACCTATATGGGGGGGCATGGGACCTATATGGGAGAAAGAGCTGGCCCTATATGAGGGAGACTGCATGGGACCTATATGGGGGAAAGAGCTGGCCCTATATGAGGGAGACTGCATGGGACCTATATGGGGGAGACTGCATGGGACCTATATGAGGGAAAGAGCTGGACTTATATGGGGGCAGAGTGCTGGACCTATTTGCAAATATGGAACCGGACATTGACTATCTCATTAGCCAAAAGCAGGCCCATACTTCACATTGAAATAATGGTGAGTTTGTTGACTTAAATTTACTATTTCTTTATTTTGAATGTTGTATTTGTTCCCTTTTTGTTTTACTTTAAAATGAGATACGTGTAGTGTGCATAGGGATTTTCATAGTTTTTCTTATAGTCCGGCCCTCCAACGGTCTGAGGGACAGTGAACCGGCCCCCTGTGTAAAAAGTTTGGGGACCCCTGGTTTATGGTGTAGACAAGGATTCTCAGATGCCGCTGCTCTTGTAAATCAACTTTATTTCAAGAAATATACAGCAAAAAGTATAAAAACATTTGCTGGAAAGGCTTTAGTCATACCAAAGTTTTAAAGGTAAAATACACTCTGTAGTGGGAAGACCAAAGCATTAAAAGAACACTCCAGGTTATGCAGGTCCTGCGGGGGTGGTCCTTCACTGATTAGTCATGCTCCGCCCCCGCAAAAGAAATAACAGTATCAGTCTAGCCTGATGTGTTCCTTTATCTGAAAATTTCAGAGTAAACTGGGTCGGCAAGGCAATTTTTATCATTTACATTCAGAAGGTGAGCCGAGCTATGAGCACCAGTGATCGCCAACATGTGGTAAAACTACAAATCTCATCAGGCTGGGACTTGCGTTACAACAATTAATGGACCAATGCAATGCTCATTAACATGTGGGTCATGTGTGAAGAGGCTCCTGAATCTATGGTTTTAAGCGGCTTCCTATCCTGCTCTGTGTTAGTATGGCTATAATACAGACATAAAAATGGACCCCCCCCCCCCATCCATTTGTGTGCATGATGCCATAGCCAAGTTTAGAGGCAATTGGTTCAGGTCAGTGAATCTGGGAGATACACAAACCAAGCTTCCCCACCTGAACTTGGCTGTGCGGCACCAGCTTTATTGAACAGAAACTTAGTTATGCATGGTGCTGGGCCTGGGGATAATGCATTAGGCATAACACCATCTCAGTATCTAAAAGGGTTATTTAAAGGAGTTCTCTCAAAATGAAAACATCACCAGGATCGGTGACGGTCAGACCACTGAGGACCCCCCAGAGCATGACAATTGGAGTCCTGCATGATCCTATTTGAATGGTTCAACAGTGGATATAGGTGCACTGCTACTGGGGGACTTCCAGAGAAGGCCTCAAAGACTGTGCCTGACTCTCTCCGATAGTGCCATCGAGTTTGTTAGTAAGTAGATACCTCCACCATATTCTTACACAAAAGCAAAGAAACTTTAACCCGACTGCATCTGGAAGAACCGAGTCTGAGCTGTTACCAATGAAAGTGTAAAATGGTGCAGTCACATGTGGCAATTGCATTTATTTAGCATTTATCATCATAAAACTACTTTTAACTTTAAGAGCAAAGGCTAGTAGCAACATTATGAGGAGGGACGCAACAGCAAAGATGATTCCCGGGAGAGCTGAGGTCAAGTGCTGGAGACCGGCCAGACCTACGGAGACAACATCTGTGAGAACCCTGAAACAGACTACCATTGTATGATCCCCTACCAAACATTTGTTACCTAATTTTTCCTCCTGTTTGACAACAAGGGGTCCAGCGCTGCCCACTCCATACATAGAGATATCAGGATGAGCACGTCGACCTTGAAGGAAGAGAGTATAGGTCAAGAGACAACCAGCAGGACCAATGGAGGGAAGGAGCTATGGATGGTGTACAGGTAGCCCAAGTCTATGCCATCCCTGCAAGTCATCTATCTCGATCTAAAAACCAGACACAGCGCATACTATATTTTGAAAAGAAACAACCAAAATGGCTTTAACTTTTCATGTCTCTTTTGCGTAAGAAAACAAACGTAGGGAGTCTCATATGTTACCACTGACAAAGTGTAGTGTGCAGATGTTACATGTTAGTCCAAGACAAAATCTTCCCTATAACACCATACAAAAGACTTGTGTAACCAACCATAAAGGGGTTCTCCCATTTACAACATTTAACTCCTACCTAGGGGTATGCCTGATATTTGGGGGACCAACTACTGGGATCCTAAATAACAACAAGAACAGGTCTCCAATTGTAACCCATGTGAACGGCGCGGCGATGCCCATGCCCCATGCTCAGCCACTGTTTCATTTCACTTCTATGGGACTTTCAAAGACCTCCATCCCAGAAGAGGCAGAGACAATGGCCAAACACTTCAACTTATACGGGTTGCCTGGGATTAGAGAAGCATGGCTGCTTTCTTCCAACAACAGCTCCACACCTGTCCATTGTGTCTGGTACTGCAAATCATCTCTAATAAAGTGTATGTGACAGAGCTGCAATACCACACACAGCCTATGGACAGGTGTGGCGCTGCTTCTCAAAGGAACAGTCCGTGTAATGTACTCACTGCGTGTGAGATTAGCGCAGTCTGATGCACAGCTTTCAGAGGAGGATGGCAGACACACCGAGACACTACAGAAGAAATATACCTGCGAGAGAAAGCACAATTGTCATTGATAAAAAGAAGCCGCCGATTTAGGGCTAGGATGGATTTAGAGACCTTTGTAAGAATAGGACATCAATATCAGATTGGTTGGGGTGTCGGAAGTCAGACCCAAACTAGTCAGCTGTTCTCAGCAGTCAATACACAGAGAATGGAGCAGGAAGCAGACAGCGATGTTCTCTGTGTAGTGGCTGAACAGCTTAGGTCCTGTTCAAGTGAATGGGAGCTGATCTGCAGTAACTTGGTCTGGCCACTACACAGAACAGTGCTATCTGCTTCCTGCTCCATTCTCTGCGTATTGGCTGCTAAGAACAGCTGATCAGTGAGTGTTCTGGGTTTGAGTCCAGATAAGGAGCAAGGGGTGTCAGACCAACCAATAGGATTTTTTTTGATATATGGCTGCATGCCAGGACTTCTTATCACCTAATATCTCTGGCGTCTGAGGTAGTAAAAGGATTACATAAGAGATTATCCTGGCAGTTAAGGGTTAATTTAATCATCCCTGGTAGTCTAGGGTAGGGCAGTGGGTTCATTTATAGGGAGTGTCCCCAGAATACAGCCCCACAGACAGGTTAGGGTTACCTGAAGCCATCAGTCTCCCCTCGTGAATCGCTGTCTCTGCAACTCAGACATCACCTTATTTGTCAATATGCAAAAAATGTCAGACTTCACCATAAACATGCATACTTGGCAGAGCATGCATCTATGAGGAGAGAGGACACATTTGACAACATATGTGATCCTTCAGCATGTTACATATATTGCCATCACTCTCAGCCCCATACAGGGCTCACAATCTACATTCACTATCAGTATGCCTCTGCAGTGTGGGAGGAAACCAAATAACCAGAGGAAACCCGCGCAAACAGAGCCTTAGACTCCATGCAGAGGTTACGAGCCACTGCGCGGACTTCATCATGTTTTATCATCCTACCTGAGTGTTGTATGGAAAGCCAACAAAAGTAAAGGCAGACACCGCAAATCTCCGATAGCCTGAAGGGACGGACTGCGGCAGTATCTTGGTCACCGTGTCATCTTCTGAAAACGGACATCTACAAGACAAGACTCTGTCATACACTTATCTGGTCTCTAAGTGGAAACGGAGCTGGATTAAGAACAAAACCCAGATAAGGTTATGTGGAAAGAATCAAAACACGTCATCTCTGGAAACGCGCCAAAATGAGTTACGAAGGGCACAAAAACTATGAAGACGTAAAGCCGAGCAAAATAACCATCACTGCTTGACAAAGGTCCAATAAGGTCGGAAACAATCGCCCCGGGCTAATAAAAGTCCTTTTTTATATTGTAATACCCATTTTTTTTCCTTCTACACAAAAACCACCACACATTGCACACACCATACCAACAGTGTAATTGTTCCAGTAGACATATTAACCACGTTCTCCCTTCTCAGTGCATTTTGTTATCTACTGGCTTATCTAAAAGGTAGTTGGAGCTACAATCAGGCCCCAGGGGACCCACAGGTCTCCCTCAGCCCACTAAGGCTGATTAAATTTCTTTGATCTCCTTTCTGATAGTCTTTACATCATAAATTTATTCCCCCTGGTGCACGGAGTGAGGCAGGGGAAGGGGATTTATCATACACAGACTCTCTTGCCAGGAGAAAATTAACACTTTCATGGCAAAAATAAGCCAGTCAGAAGAATATGGTCAAGGAGGGATTCTGTTGGGGCAGGCAAGGCACAGAAGAGGGAACGGATGCTATGTGTGGGATGGGATGATGGGAAGACTGTGTGCAACTGAAATGGAAGCTATATGGCTGGTGCACAGTTGTAGAAGGGTAGGTATTGGAATCATCAACTTGTACAACTGCTCATCATCTCACAGATGTTGTGAAGAAGTCTTCATGATGGTCTGGGTCCAGATAGAGAAGGAAAGGGAAGTGGAAATACTGCTATAATGTATGGTTAGGACACCGCTGATGGTCCTGGGTAGTAGTTTCTGAGCCTTTGGTAACTCCCCTGTTGTCGTCCTCCTCCATTCTTACAATATGACATGGTATTCTGTTTTCATTCCATACATGAGCACCCAGAAGAAGCAGATCTCTACACAAAGACTCACCCATCTTGGATAACAGGCCAACGCACAGATGCTGGATCCGTACTTGGGGCTCCCCAGCATTGGTGCAGGTGGAGGTGCAGCCTGGGATCAGAAGGTTGGAGAAGTCTGGCCTCCAAGAACACCAGCTCCCGAAGTGGAATCTGTAATGGAAAGTCCTCTGATGCGTAGAATGAGGAAAACGATGAACCTGTACAAGAAGGGATTCTGCTTAAAAATGCCAGGATGAGAAAACATGGCCACTTTCTTCCAGAAACGCTGCCATAATTGTTCACGAGTGATGTCTGGTATGACTACTGAAGTAAATGGGACTGAGCTGTAATACCACAGCCCTGGGGACAGGAGTGGGGCTTTTAAGGAACATTTTCCTAATCCTAAACCACTTTAAGCGTAAATTAAAGGGCTCTAGATTGTGTGACTAACTTTTTGCAGCAATTGTTGTAACGTGAAACTTATAACTAGAAATTTCTTTGCAAATGAAAATTATTGGGGCAATAACATCGATACTCGGAGAGGTTCAGTGTTGGACTGGCCCACCAGAGGATCCTCCGGAGGGCCCAGGTCCTAACACAATAATGGTCCATCAGAAATTTTGAAGGTAGTATAATCTATTTCATAGGGATTGATGGAGGGTGGGCCCCTAGACTTATTTTGTCTGGTGGACCCAGGGAACCTCACTCATACAATTGGAGAGGCAAACCTCTGCAGTATCGAACACTACGAGGATGTTAAGGTTATATTCACACAGTTCTTGTTGGGCAAAAATAAAAAGCCTGCGGCATATTTTGGAAATGCTTTTTTTTTTTCCAAACCCTTATTTTGGAAGCTATTTTTGAAAAGGTTTTCTGTAATTTTTTTGACCTGGTATACAAGGTTGCCTCAAAAAACCTCAGATGGTTTTTACAAAAAAGCCTAAAAAAACACAACTTTTTTTCTTTCCATTCATGGAATATGTCTGACTATGGAGCAGAAAGTCAATTTTTTTCTGCCAGCTGCAAAAAAAAAACAAAAAAAAAAACCCCCAAAACCTGCCACTGCCCCTATAGAAATTAATAGGAAACATTTCAGACTGTGAAGTGGAAAACCCCTCTAAATCTGCTCCCAAAAATATTCAGGGTGAAGATGTTCTCCATTGTGGCTAGGCAAAAATACATAGACAGCTAAGTCTTCAAGAACATGGGATACCATGGCGCAGGATGCTGGTCAGTAGGGCGACCCTTTAGAGAAGGGGTTGTCATCATTAGACAACCCCTTTAAAACTGCAGCTCAGAAATGTAGTGAATTAAAATGCGAGCCCTGTAAATATTACTAATGTGTCCGCAGTCTGGTCACCTCTAGAAATGCGCAGCTCCACACTCAGAACTCCAGTATTGGTCACCGTTGGAGGTTGCGCGGCCAATACCACCAGAGAGACATTTGACAGGGTGTTATACAGGCACTGTGACAAAACCCTGGAAGAGGTCACAAAAACAAAAAAATTATCGACATTATAGGTTGGGGAACTCCTGACCTGGAATTATCAGTTATTGTCCAAAGTCTTACAAAACACTCACGCGAGGCTGCTGTCTCGGGTGATAGATCCTAAAGGGGAGACGAGAACGTCTGGCTTTGCTGTTAGAGACAGTTCATACATCAGACGTCCTTGGAAAAACTGAAAGACAGACAGGCTGATTCAACAGTCCATGCAAGGTGACTTCTAAAGGGCATACATAATATCTTCTCACCCGACGAGTGCTGCAGGACGATAGGTAGCCTTTAAATTCCAGGAAGTCTCCCAAGATTGTAGGAGGGGGACACGTACCAGGGACGAGAACAACTGAAGATAATCGCAGTGGAGGGCTGGTTATGTGGCGAGACAGGATCAATTGGAAAAGTCCATCAGGGAAGCAGTGAACTGTTACTGAAGGAAACAAGGTGGACCCAAAAATCACAGCCTATTCACTTCTACAATAAGTCAGTTTAGGTTGCTTTTCAATATGTATTTAGTACCAATAAGCTGCAACACCAGTCAACTATTTTGGAGGATGTACCCAACCGTATTAGACCATCTGGTATTCCACAATTTCTCTCCTCTCTGCCTAAACCTACCCAGAGGTAAGGCACTCCATAATTGCCTACACAGTGGCGGAACTAAGATCTAGTGGGCCCCAGTGCAAACTTTTGGCCGGGGCCTCCTCCCTAGAGCGAATTCTTGATAGACACGTTTGCGGGTCCTGCAGCGATATCTCAGATATGTAAGAGAGATACAGCTTTAGTACCCACAACTGCAGTTATTAAGAATACGGTGAGTGAGCAGCACAGTGCCAGCATGTAAACAATCCTGGGACAGCATAATATGCTCCGCAGTGGCTCCCCCCTCCAGAGCTGGTGCTATTATACTCTGAGGTCTCCTCAGACCTCAGAATATAATAAGTAGAGGCCCTGGAGAAGTGATTAAAAATAAACACTTATACTCACCTTGTCTTACCTCTCCGGGGCATCTTCGCTCCATCCTCCTGTCTTTCCCATCTTCCTTCGTCCCTTGGACCCCACGTCCCGTGCCCCAGATGTCACATACTGGGACCTGTGATTGGACCTCAGTGGTCACGTGGAGCGTGATGACATTATGCCAGAGTGCCCCATGTGACCACTAGGCCCTAATCACAGGCCCCAGCGGTAACGTCTGGGGCACGGGACGTGGGGACCAAGGAAGATGGGAAAGACAGCAAGACAGAGCAAGGATACCCCGGAAAGGTAAGACAAGGTGAGTATAAGTGTTTGTTATATGCTGGTAGAAGAGGTCATCAGATAGCTGTAACCCAAAAAACGTCTTCAGAAAATCCTGTCATAACTCACCAGTATGACCATAGTAGCACGGGACGATGGCATCTGTAGGGTCATGGCAGCAACGATAATCTAAGCACATGTCGCGTGAGACCGTGGAATTTAGGCACGTTATCCTCCCTGTTGGAACTGTACACTGCAAAGGAGTCAATTTATCTGTGAAAGGCGAAAAAAAATAAGTATCAAAAGATAGTGGCAAGAGGTAGACAAAAGTGTACCGTGAGCTAAATACTACCCGACACGGTGGTTGGCACGAAACCCGTAAACCTTGGATGTGTTGTAACTTTGTCTGTAGGACTTTCAGTTGTTCCATACGGTGCAGTTTTCAAAGGATGGCCAGTCGTAGACATTCTTGTGCTACTTGGTCTAGGTGTACGATGTATTACTCTTGGAACCTTAGGTTTTGGCTTAGGACAAATTAGATCCAGGTCTTCAGTATTTTCACGGCCAATCAGTCTCACACGAAGAAGCCACTCGCTATCCTACAAGATAAACAACGGTCAAGCTTTTAGGGGTTGTAGATCCAACTTTTTGAAAAAAAAAAAATTGTTTTAGAGAACTTCTTGTTCATTTACACTTTTCAGACATTTGTTCTGTCCGAGCAGCAAAATTAGACCTTCGTGCATTTAAGACTTGAAAGAACATCTCCATGTGTGACCATGGACCCGACCAGCACACGAGTAGGTATCCTGTAGACACAGTCACTACATCTTCTGCTCACAGGACATGATTTTCTTATTTTGAGCCTCTTTCGCCCTGTTCCAAGCTGTGAGTAACCAGTTATTCTAGTCAAAAAATATTTCTTCATTGGCAAGCTTGGCATGTGAAGAGGAAGTGGTGCCCACCCAAGTGCCACAAGCACTTCAAACAGCTTAATGGTTGGAAGTCCTGGTGTTGGACTATACAGATCTATCCTAAGGATATCATAGTCCCAGAAAACCACTTTAACAACCAGGCCATCTTTATTCTCATTGATGGCTTCCTCGTCTCAGACCTGCGCTCAGTCTTGCACCATGCCATGCGTTCACTATGCACAAATTTTCAGGCACCAAATATGCTCACAAATACGTTCCCGGCTTTTGGTGTTGCGGTGCAGTGCGTCTAGCACCAATAGTGGCCCCTTCAACCAATGGGAAAACAATGCACCTGCACTGAGCCCTATGGTAGTGGGGGCCTCCTCAGTCAACCTGGGCCAGAAGCAGGACAGTCCAACATTTCCTATACTGTCCTGCAAATCCCAATTTTAGGACTACCAGGTCCATGCTCCACCGTTCAGACTGTCTAAAGAAGGGAGGCGCGATGAGCACTGAGCCAGCTCTAGACCGAAGCCTGCAGACAGCACCATGGGAATGGGGCTTGGTGAGTAAGTTTTTTTTTGTATGTATTATATTTCTTAAATGGCAGCACATTAAAGGGACATTAAATTATGTGGGGGCCCACAAATGAAACCTTTGCACTGCGCCCACCAATGTTTTAAAATATCCCTGTTCTGAATACCCTCTTACAGGAGGACATCCATAAAATTCTGGTGTCAGCAACAGGGTGCCAGAAGTCTTTGTTCTTGTTTTATCATCAGCAGAAAAACAACAACTTTACTCTATGTGCAAGCAGCGGGAGTAGAGCCGAGTTGGTGAAAGCCAGCACCCCAACAGAAGAGGCTGAACACAGACTTCAGCACCCCACTGTGCTCTGCAATTCTAGGGGGGCCTCATCTATATCAGTAAGAGGTTTATCCAGTGCAGTGGATGTACAGTGATCACTTTTTATACCCCCCACATAACCCCTTTAAAGGCACAGTAAGATAATAACAGTGTATTATAACAATACATTATAACTTGTTATATGGGTGAATACGGCTGCATGTAGATCATTGCCCTAACAGTGTAACCCACCTTCCGGACAGATAGGCATATGGTGTAAGGAGAGTAAAATACACTTTCTCCATTTGGGCCTCGTGTTGAGAGAAGACATTTCGATACACATCCTTGTAGATCATAACCCATATCAAATTCATCTATGGAGAAAAAAATAACTTGTAGATAACAGAATGCATATCCGTTGAAATTTCTAGCCAAGTTGCCACCTTTTTTTTTTTTTTTGAGAGGATTTTACATGGAACAGCTTTACCCCTATATTTCCTGTCTGGGCCATATACAGGTTTATCATATCTCCCCTTAAACACTTCTTCTCCAGGCTCCACAGATTTAACTCCTCTAATTTCTCCCGATAACGGAGGACCTCCGGGCCCCTCATCTAGGACTCTCCCAGCGTTACTCTCCCTAGGACATGTGTTACATGCAGAATATTTTTACCCACATGCAGAACTTTACATTTATCCACATGGAGCCTCATTTGCTATGTAGATGTGCAGGTCTCCTTGTAACCTACGTCCATCCTCCATAGACTGCACTGTACTACACAGCTTGTAACCTACGTCCATCCTCCATAGACAGCACTGCACTACACAGCTTGTAACCTACGTCCATCCTCCATAGACTGTACTACACAGCTTGTAAGCTACGTCCAGCCTCCATAGACTGCACTACACAGCTTGTAACCTACGTCCATCCTCCATAGACTGCACTGTACTACACAGCTTGTAACCTACGTCCATCCTCCATAGACTGCACTGCACAGCTTGTAACCTACGTCCATCCTCCATAGACTGCACTGCACAGCTTGTAACCTACGTCCATCCTCCATAGACTGCACTGCACAGCTTGTAACCTACGTCCATCCTCCATAGACTGCACTGCACAGCTTGTAACCTACGTCCATCCTCCATAGACTGTACTGCACTACACAGCTTGTAAGCTACGTCCATCCTCCATAGACTGTACTGCACTACACAGCTTGTAAGCTACGTCCATCCTCCATAGACTGTACTGCACTACACAGCTTGTAAGCTACGTCCAGCCTCCATAGACTGCACTACACAGCTTGTAACCTACGTCCATCCTCCATAGACTGCACTGTACTACACAGCTTGTAACCTACGTCCATCCTCCATAGACTGTACTGCACTACACAGCTTGTAAGCTACGTCCATCCTCCATAGACTGTACTGCACTACACAGCTTGTAAGCTACGTCCAGCCTCCATAGACTGCACTACACAGCTTGTAACCTACGTCCATCCTCCATAGACTGCACTGCACAGCTTGTAACCTACGTCCATCCTCCATAGACTGCACTGTACTACACAGCTTGTAACCTACGTCCATCCTCCATAGACTGCACTGCACAGCTTGTAACCTACGTCCATCCTCCATAGACTGTACTGCACTACACAGCTTGTAAGCTACGTCCATCCTCCATAGACTGTACTGCACTACACAGCTTGTAAGCTACGTCCATCCTCCATAGACTGTACTGCACTACACAGCTTGTAAGCTACGTCCAGCCTCCATAGACTGCACTACACAGTTTGTAACCTACGTCCATCCTCCATAGACTGCACTGTACTACACAGCTTGTAACCTACGTCCATCCTCCATAAACTGCACTGCACAGCTTGTAACCTACGTCCATCCTCCATAGACTGCACTGTACTACACAGCTTGTAACCTACGTCCATCCTCCATAGACTGCACTGCACAGCTTGTAACCTACGTCCATCCTCCATAGACTGAACTGTACTACACAGCTTGTAACCTACGTCCATCCTCCATAGACTGCACTGCACAGCTTGTAAGCTACGTCCATCCTCCATAGACTGTACTGCACTACACAGCTTGTAAGCTACGTCCATCCTCCATAGACTGTACTGCACTACACAGCTTGTAAGCTACGTCCAGCCTCCATAGACTGCACTACACAGCTTGTAACCTACGTCCATCCTCCATAGACTGCACTGCACAGCTTGTAACCTACGTCCATCCTCCATAGACTGCACTACACAGCTTGTAACCTACGTCCATCCTCCATAGACTGCACTGCACAGCTTGTAACCTACGTCCATCCTCCATAGACTGCACTGTACTACACAGCTTGTAACCTACGTCCATCCTCCATAGACTGCACTGCACAGCTTGTAACCTACGTCCATCCTCCATAGACTGCACTGCACAGCTTGTAACCTACGTCCATCCTCCATAGACTGAACTGTACTACACAGCTTGTAACCTACGTCCATCCTCCATAGACTGCACTATACTACACAGCTTGTAACCTACGTCCATCCTCCATAGACTGCACAGCTTGTAACCTACGTCCATCCTCCATAGACTGCACAGCTTGTAACCTACGTCCATCCTCCATAGACTGCACTACACAGCTTGTAACCTACGTACAGCCTCCATAGACTGCACTACACAGCTTGTAACCTACGTCCATCCTCCATAGACTGCACTACACAGCTTGTAACCTACGTCCATCCTCTATAGACTGCACTGCACAGCTTGTAACCTACGTCCATCCTCCATAGACTGCACTGTACTACACAGCTTGTAACCTACTTCCATCCTCCATAGACTGCACTGTACTACACAGCTTGTAACCTACGTCCATCCTCCATAGACTGCACTGCACAGCTTGTAACCTACGTCCATCCTCCATAGACCGCATTGTACAGCTTGTAACCTACGTCCATCCTCCATAGACTGCACTATACTACACAGCTTGTAACCTACGTCCATCCTCCATAGACTGCACTGCACAGCTTGTAACCTACGTCCATCCTCCATAGACTGAACTGTACTACACAGCTTGTAACCTACGTCCATCCTCCATAGACTGCACTATACTACACAGCTTGTAACCTACGTCCATCCTCCATAGACTGCACTGCACAGCTTGTAACCTACGTCCATCCTCCATAGACTGCACTATACTACACAGCTTGTAACCTACGTCCATCCTCCATAGACTGCACTGCACAGCTTGTAACCTACGTCCATCCTCCATAGACCGCATTGTACAGCTTGTAAGCTACGTCCATCCTCCATAGACTGCACTATACTACACAGCTTGTAACCTACGTCCATCCTCCATAGACTGCACTGCACAGCTTGTAACCTACGTCCATCCTCCATAGACTGCACTATACTACACAGCTTGTAACCTACGTTCATCCTCCATAGACTGCACTGCACAGCTTGTAACCTACGTCCATCCTCCATAGACTGCACTGTACTACACAGCTTGTAACCTACGTCCATCCTCCATAGACCACATTGTACAGCTTGTAACCTACGTCCATCCTCCATAGACTGCACTATACTACACAGCTTGTAACCTACGTCCATCCTCCATAGACTGCACTATACTACACAGCTTGTAACCTACGTCCATCCTCCATAGACTGCACTACACAGCTTGTAACCTACGTACAGCCTCCATAGACTGCACTGCACAGCTTGTAACCTACGTCCATCCTCCATAGACTGCACTACACAGCTTGTAACCTACGTCCATCCTCCATAGACTGCACTGCACAGCTTGTAACCTACGTCCATCCTCCATAGACTGCACTACACTACACAGCTTGTAACCTACGTCCATCCTCCATAGACTGCACTGCACAGCTTGTAACCTACGTCCATCCTCCATAGACTGCACTACACTACACAGCTTGTAACCTACGTCCATCCTCCATAGACTGCACTACACAGCTTGTAACCTACGTCCATCCTCCATAGACTGCACTGCACAGCTTGTAACCTACGTCCATCCTCCATAGACTGCACTACACTACACAGCTTGTAACCTACGTCCATCCTCCATAGACTGCACTGTACTACACAGCTTGTAACCTACTTCCATCCTCCATAGACTGCACTACACAGCTTGTAACCTACATCCATCCTCCATAGACTGCACTGTACTATACAGCTTGTAACCTACGTCCATCCTCCATAGACTGCACTGCACAGCTTGTAACCTACGTCCATCCTCCATAGACTGCACTATACTACACAGCTTGTAACCTACGTCCATCCTCCATAGACTGCACTGCACAGCTTGTAACCTACGTCCATCCTCCATAGACTGCACTACACTACACAGCTTGTAACCTACGTCCATCCTCCATAGACTGCACTGTACTACACAGCTTGTAACCTACTTCCATCCTCCATAGACAGCACTGCACTACACAGCTTGTAACCTACGTCCATCCTCCATAGACTGCACTGCACAGCTTGTAACCTACGTCCATCCTCCATAGACTGCACTACACAGCTTGTAACCTACGTCCATCCTCCATAGACTGCACTGCACAGCTTGTAACCTACGTCCATCCTCCATAGACTGCACTGTACTACACAGCTTGTAACCTACTTCCATCCTCCATAGACAGCACTGTACTACACAGCTTGTAACCTACGTCCATCCTCCATAGACTGCACTGCACAGCTTGTAACCTACTTCCATCCTCCATAGACTGCACTACACAGCTTGTAACCTACATCCATCCTCCATAGACTGCACTGCACAGCTTGTAACCTACGTCCATCCTCCATAGACCGCATTGTACAGCTTGTAACCTACGTCCATCCTCCATAGACTGCATTGTACTACACAACTTGTAACCTATGTACATCCAAAAATCAAACTGACCAAGCAATGAAGAGCTGTGGCTGTAATTGAGTCATGGAGGAATCATGGTAACAAATGCTACACCTGGAGGTGCTTAAAATGTCAGTCCATAACCTAGTCTGGAGACCTGGATCTCCTGCTCCAGCGATCTATAGCACCAGGCTGCGGCTCTATTGTCCCATACTTTATATAGCAGTGTATACAGGAGCTCCAAGCATCATAGCTCACCATGATACAGGGAATCTGGGTCTCCGGACTGAGATATTCAGCCAATGTACGGATGAGATTTTCTGGTTTCTGCTCCATGATAACCACCATATAAAGCATGGGGCAGATTTACTCATCCTGTGTAAGATTCAGACAGTGCAGACTTGGGGTGCATTCACACAGTGTAGTTGGGGTACAGTTCAAGCTGCATCAGAAAAAAAAAAAATGAATTCAATGCCTTTTTAGTTCAGTTTTTAATTAAAATTAAAAAACTGCCCCAAAAACTGTATCCACTGTGTGAATATACCCTTAGACTTGGTCTTAAAACACACCTAATTTTTCACAGTGTCTGATACTGGATTATAACCTAGCATATTTTTACACCGTCTACTTTTTACCACCTTTTAGTTGCAGAATTCTGCACTGAAAGTCTGACGTATCTTAGACCCACTTGTTAGTCAAGATGAAAAGACATCTAAAACACATGATAAACACTATTTTTGGGCCCACTTTAAAGAATTCAGGCACATGTAGATTATCAAGTCCCCCAATGAGTAGAACTAAATGACAAACTCTTCTCTGCTACATCTGCAAGAACCCAGACTACACCACCGCCTCCTCAACTAAATATGGAAACTCACCTCGAACTTGGAAGGAGACTTGTCCCCCTAAGTACCCAGGGGCCACCAGGAGCTGCACCCCCTCCTCTCCACACTTATAGTCTGCCCCAGTGGAGTTACTACATGATCCGAGCAGGGGCCACATAGACAGCAGGAGAAACCACAAACCATCTAAAAACTTCAAGGCCACCATTCTGTGGAGGGAGGGGCACGGCAGCCCTCCAGAGGGGGATTTCTACAGGCAGGGGGAAGTACCATGTAACCCTGAGTAATGCCTGTGTATAGGAGGAAGGAGTCTCTCCTCTGGGTCATATATATAGACTAAGGGGTCACACGGTGTGGTCAATGAGTGGCGGTGGACACAGGCCTGGGGCAGGTCATTTATCACTCAATTAACCTAATCATGTGGCCCATTCTTTACCTCACCTGCAGTTAATCAGCTAGAGCACTGGCGCGCCCTAGGGGCCACCTTGGGATACTGCATGCCATGGCTAAATCTATAATATATAGAGGCAAATATTGACCATAGAAAGGCTGAAAAGCATAGCGACGTGTGGTTGTACCACAAACTAACGCCATTAATAATTTGAAAGCCAAGACAACTTGCATTAAGGCATAGTTGCTGGAAGGGCCAACACAAAGGGGCAGGATTTTGGGGTAAAATTTCCCCCAATGTAGGCAGCTTGTGGGCGTTCCTAGATGGGTTGTGGATGGAGTTGGGGAGGAGCACCCGGCACCAGTGTCCTAGCATTGAGGCCATACATTGTACCGCCATTGTTATTGACCGTGCAGTGTCTGGCGCATAGTCCGCCGCGCCTAGATTTCCTGTATAGAACTGTATCTGCTTTTCGGCAGAGCGAGGACTAGTATATACAGATTTGCTCTGTAGCTCCTGTTCACCTCTATGGCCATCGCAGAAACACCATAGAGCAGCATTGATCACTTGTTTCCATAAGTTGCGATGGTTGGGACTTGTGAGCAGCCATTACAGTCTCAGCTGCCAAGATGGTATTAAACCTTTAACTAGATTAGAAAGTTATAGATGCCATTGTCCAGGTGTAGAAAGACAATGCAGTTTTCTTATAAACACAGTGCCACTTCAGTCGTCAGGTTGTGTGTGGTATTGCAGGTAAGCCCCTTTCACTTTAGTGTAGCTGAGCTGCAATTCCAGACACAATCCATGGATGTGTGTGGCGCTGTTCATGGCTAAACCCTTTCCAGGTAGACACCAATTGTTTTGTACGTCTCCTATCATTCTGGAAAAGGGCTTGTCAGTCTTGGACTGGCCCACCAGGGTAGCGGTGAATAACCCATCCCCTACTGGCCCCCTGCTGCTTTTTAGTAGGCTGTTACCAGCTGGATTAGTAACACTCGCTATTAGCGTACCAATCCCCGTTCCTGCCGACGGCCTCCTCCACTTCCTCTTCAGCCTCCAGGGGACCCTCTGCACAGCACGTTACGTCATCACATTGGAACGTAATGTTCGGCGCACAGGGCTCCCTGAAGGGTGAAGAGAAGTGGAGGAGACTGTGGGCAGGATAGGGGATCAGTAAGTGAATGCAGCCAGTTCTCCCCTCTACTGCTATTTATAACAACCAGGTCAGCAGAACCAGGAAGAAGTGCTGCCCCGACCCGGTTTTGCTACTGGTAGAGCAGGAAGATTTTTGCTTTACCACTCCTCAAGTTGTAGGCCGCAGGTCACATTATGCCTGTGGCTTACAAACTGCTCCATCCTGCTCTAAGACAGAGCGGGACTATGGAGCAGTCAGGGAAGTAATGAGCTAATTCCACTGTATGGGGACCCATACAGTGGCTCATTCACTGGTCCACCATAAGGGGTCCCTGCACTGGCCTTCCCATACACTGGCCCCCTCTGACAACATTTATTAAATAAATCCAGATGACATCGAAGTCATACTGTCACAGCCGGTAGCCCAGTGGCATATGATGTAGATGGTTCGACAACTATATTGTGACACCACCAGCTGGGACTTAAAGGGGTATTCCCATTTAAGCAAGTTATCCCTTATCCCATGGATAGAATATAACTTGCAGATCAGTGGAGGTCCCATCACTCCAAACCCTACCATTTAGGAGAATAGGAGTACCCCGTTGTGGATGGTGTGGTGATTGAGCTGGTGCATGCACGCCATTCATTTCAATGGGAGCAATGGAAATATGCAAAATACAGTACTTAACCATCTCTGCCAGCCCGATTACTGCTCCATTCAGAATGCAGGACTAACCTTCCCTGTTCTCCTGATCAATGAGGGTCGGGCGTCCACTCATCTACAAGTTATCTCATATTCTGTGGATAGGGAAGAACTTGCTAAGATGGGAATATCCCTTTAAGGCCCTTGGGATAGGTCATCAAAAACAGATTGGAGGGGATCTGACAACCGGCACCCCTAGCAGTCAGGTGTTTGAAAAGGCCATAATGCTTGTACAAGCAATGCGGCCTCTTCTTTGCATAACCGGCACTGCCCTGAATATTGGGTAGTGGTTTTGCCTGGTATTGCAGTTCATCCCCATTCTCTTGAATGGGACTGAACTGCAAACAGATCATTTGAATGATGAACGTGACATCACAGGCCTGTTAAATGGCCTTTTCACACATATGTTTAGCAGGGTTGCAGGTGTTTGGCCCCCACCTGATGACCTATCCTAAGAACAAAGAAAAAATATCCCACTTGGTACATAAAACTAAACTCCTCTATTTTCCTACCTATCAACTGATGGCTAAAACAGCATCTGCATGAGGTAGGGTGGGAAAAGGGGGTGTTTTGCTGTTCATTCTGAATTGAGAAGGGGTCGTACAGCTCACACACCACACTATTTGTTTCAATGGGAGAGCAAGAGTTAGACAAGCAGTACACTTTAACTATCTCCAGTATTCCCCTTGAAAGCAGTGGAGCAGTACAGATACTATATCCCACCACTATTTCATTCAGTGTCATCTACCCTAACACTCGTACAGTTAGTGTTCCTCTGTCTTGTAATTGAGTTTTTGCTGTATAAGGCTTGTTCCTCCGTGAGGTTAAGGCTCCACATTTGGGCAACGCAGTGTTTTTTGTGGCAAATTTTGTTGCAGTTTTTTGAGCCAAAGTGAGGAGTGGATGAAACAGAAGGGAAACGTCTAAGAGTTTCATTTATATTGTCCATTCCTTTTCAAGCCACTCCTGACTTTGGCTAAAAAAAAAAAAAAAAAAAAAAAAACACGCAGCAAAGTCTCTCTCTTTAGATCAGGTGTGGGGTCCAGGCATGGGACCCCCACAAATCAAAAACAGGTATGTTCAATACACATAGGTTCGTGGACACCTCCTTTAATCATAGGCTAGACCAAAATTCTGAATTAATGGGGCCCTAGATCGAACCACTAAATTAAGGGGGCCTAGATCAGACCTCTAAATGAATGGGCCCCTAGATCAGACCTCTAAATTGTTGGGGCCCTGGATCAGCCCTCTAAAATTAATGGGGCCCTGGATCAGCCCTCTAAAATTAATGGGGCCCTGGATCAGACCTCTAAAATTAATGGGGCCCTGGATCAGACCTCTAAAATTAATGGGACCCTGGATCAGTCCTCTAAAATTAATGGGGCCCTGGATCAGACCTCTAAAATTAATGGGGCCCTGGATCAGACCTCTAAATTTTTGGGGCCCTAGATCAGACCTCTAAAATTATTGGGGCCCTAGATCAGACCTCTAAAATTATTGGGGTCCTAGATCAGACCGCTAAATGAATGGGCCCCTAGATCAGACCTCTAAATTGTTGGGGCCCTAGATCAGACCTCTAAAATTAATGGGGCCCTGGATCAGACCTCTAAAATTAATGGGGCCCTGGATCAGACCTCTAAAATTAATGGGGCCTTAGATCAGACCTCTAAAATTAATGGGGCCTAGATCAGACCTCTAATCAAACCCCAGAAATGAACAAGCGCTAAAATCTGACCTGAGATAAGAGAAAAAAGAGATGTACACTTAAAAAAAAAAAAAAAAAAAAAAAACCCTCTGGCCCTAGCAATCCCCTGGCGACACTTGCCTTATTCCCCACCAGTCTTTGTATACTGGCTTCCATCTAAGACGTGCTGACATGAGACTGCTCGCTGCAGTCAATCCTGGCTCACAGATGTTACGTGATCACAAGAAGCCTGTATATAGAGACTGTCAGAAGATCAGGGCGACCATGTGAGCGCTAGCGGATTGCTAAAATCAGTACTTCTTTCTTCCCCTAAATAAGTACCCCCAGCAGGATTAGGATTACAGATTTTTCTTCCCAATTGAATTTAGTGGGAAAATGTACAACAAATCTTCTCACGTGTGACATAAACGGACATAGCATGGATCTACAATTCCACACTGCAGATCAACATTAAGAAAAAAAAATGGGTCCATTTGTGTCTGTTCTTTTTGGACAGACACAAAAAAAACAAAACAGAAATGGATCCATTTTATTACTTACTTTTTTTTTTCTCTAAACAGATGGCTTGTTATCATGGGCCTGTGTATACAGCAGTGAGCCTGGGGCAAAATTCAGGACAGATCCTATACCTGTCCATTTTACAGCCCAGGTTTACTGAAGCAGTGAATGGGGCCGTGGAGGCAGGGGCAGCGTACCGATGTCCTCCATGTGCCATTCACAGACCTGACACATACACACAATGGTGCGCATGAAGCCTTATACTATGAATAAATGAGGTTTCCTATAAAACACTCCAACAGGATTATGGAAGGGTGACAAAAATTCACATCAGTTTATTCAGTCAGAAAGAACTGGTTGTAGCAGAGCGGTCTGTTCCAAAGGGGGCAGAATTCGGCACAGTGACAGATGACATCTCAGATACAAAGCCAAATGACACAGGTTACACAAAGACAATGAAATCTGCAACTCCTCTCCATCTTTTACACAAGCAAGATGGCCGCTCAGCAGTCTGCTGCAGCGTATATGCCAGGCACTTTGTTTCTGTCCATCTTTAAAGTCCTAATAAAGTTGGTTCATCTAGACATGGCCTCCTTCTCTTTTCCCTTAGAAGGTGGCGTCTTTTGCTTTTTGCCGGCCTGTGACATAGTCAGCGTGTCTCTCTTCTCTATGTTGCGCAGTTGCTTCTTGCGGGCCCGTTTCAGTTTAGCTGGATTTCGGATCTAATGGAAGAGAATATCTGTCGTTAGTAGAAGTAGAGGCAGCGAGCGATTGGGAAAATAATGGCGGCTCTGGAGGAAGTTCTATAGGATGATGGTTTGGACGGGTCAAATTGCTTTTCTACTTCTATAAATTAGGATTATTGAAAAGGGCACAAACCATTATTGGAGTGACCCCCTATCCAGTCACTTAAGGGCAATACCCACATTGGGCTGAAGCTATATGGGTGTACACATCCTGACCACACAGAAAGTGATTCAACATGAGCGAACTCATTTGCCACAAATTAAATTTATTCCAAATGTCCCACAACTTTTGGGATTTGTTTCTGATGAATCACCCAAAATGGCGGTGGGTTTCTCGGTCACTGAGAGAGGTTCATTCACAGAATGATTCCAGTCCACATCAACTAAACCAGCCAATGACAGGTGAAATCAGCTTATAGCTCTCATTGGCTGGTTTAGGTCATGAGGTTCGGGTTACTCTAGGTCAGTGGTTCCTATGTTTGTGAAGGTAGGATCCCCTTTGCGTTAGACTTTTGTTTGGGACCCCACACTACCATTCTTAGGCCTCATGCAAACGTCCAAGTGTACAGCCCAAGGCTCTTCCAGCTTGTGTTCCAAAGCAGTGTTCAGGTCCTATAAAACATCAGAACGGACTGCACACTCTGTCGTATGCAAGAGGCCTCAATCCCATTCAAAAAATTCTCTATTCAGCCTCTTTTCTGCTTTTCAGCTGTATGCTGCATCTGTTAAGCTTTTTCCTACACACACACAACTGTTCTACCACCATGTCCTTGTACCGCACACAGCTCTACTACCTATACATTTTTCCCATACACACAGCTCTGAATTTTCTACTCCCACAACTCTGATACCTCCAAGTTTTCCCACACACAGCGTTCTGCTTCCTCCTGACTCACCTCCACACACACCATCACAGCCTGCTACTTTCAGGTTTCCTCACTACATGCAACTTGCTACCTTCACATTCCCCACACCACACACAGCTCTGCTACCTCTACATTTTTCCCCATACACATAGCTCTGCATTTTCTACCCCCCACCATTCTGCTACCTTCAAGCTCCCTAAACATACACACCGTGACTTCTCCCTGTTTACCTCCGGAACACAGCTCTTCTGCCTTCCATGTTTTCCCACACACAGAGCTCTGCTACTTCCTGGCTCCACACACACAGAAACACAGCCTGCTACTTCCGCATTTCCTCCCTACATGCAACTTTCTACCTTCATGTTTCCTTACCTCAGCTACCCGTGTGTTCTTTCCCCTGTAGACAATCCCTCCACAGTGTGGAGAGGAAAGTTCTCAAAATGACTTGAGAACCCCCTGGAGGTCTTTACAAGACTCACATTTTGGGAAACTGTACTCTAGGCCATTGAGCTACTTTAATTGACAGACAGTACTCTGGATCACATGATCTAAACCAGTCAATGAAAGCTATAATCAGTATACAGCTCTCATTGGCTGGTATAGATGTGCTGCAGATAATCTTTCTGCCCCCACTCTGCCTGTGTCAAAGGCCAATGCAAACAATCAAGGGCCTGAATCAGCAGTGGTAATACAGCCCTCTGATAGCACCGCAATGCTGCTATATGGCTGGAATTAGAGTGGGCAGAACTGGGTCACAGATCACGACTACAGGTAAGGGTTAACAAAAATTAATCTCGATGGGAACAGATAATAGAGAGTAGGTGGAGAATACAGAACATTGCCTCTCGGGCCTGCCCACTTACCACTTGCACCACTTCCGCTCTTCTCTCATTTTCCAGCCTACGTTTCAGATTTTCTTCTCGACGTCTCTTTTTCTCCTAAAAACAAAGCAGGATTTACTACATAAAAATCTTCCAATTTTCTCTGCACCATCCTAACAAGCTACATCATCACAGGGTCCCCATTTATAGAGAACATTCCTTAAAAGGATTCTCCATCATACTTCTTCAGTACATGATCTGTGGGGTCTGACCCCTGGACCCTGCACAAATCAGCTGTTCCAGGCTAGTGGACAGCATGAGGAGCGGTGCAGCAGCTCCATCTACGCTATAGTAGAGGTTCCAGGAATTGCAGTTCCGCTCCTATTACTTGTACAGGAGTGCTGCTGCTCACGTTAGCCGCCCACTAGTAGCTTCCAGGACCTGGAGGCTGCTGCAACAGCTGATCTGTGCTGGATCCCCACAGATCACATACTGATAATCTATCCTGTGCATAAGTTGTCAGTATAAGATCGATTCAGTATAAGATCGATTCAGATCACATTTTTTTCATACCCGTTTAGCAAACATGTAAAAAAAATGCAAAAAAAAAAAAAAACCATGGCCATCCGTATACATACAGATCAATGTTAAATGAAAAATAGATCATTTTATGTCTATTTTATACTGTTTTTGAAACTTTTTTTTTTTTTTTTTTAAACTTTCTCGTGTCAATACAGGTCAATGCTTCTCTATATATCCTACATGGTCAGGGGGCTGTTTTTTGTAAGAGACAGTTAGGGACCAAATACTCAGTGAGCAGATACTCAGCTAGTGTCCACTCACCAACTCAGAGAGAACTGCAAACTAAAAGATAGAGACTGCAGAGGGGAAAACTGCTACAAATTGAAAAATCCAAGTCATAATGATCAGATTTAGTGTTATTCCCAATGGACAAACATGTTGCCAATGATTTAGGCAAAGTTTAAGTACACATTAACTTCCTAGGAAGACTGATGGGAATAGCAGCCTTCTTCATCACCAGGGTCTGTAACACTACATAGCAAGCTACATCTGGTCATTATCAAAAGAGAGTGGATTCCGCTCCATCCTTTAAGTGTCCATAGTCAAGCACCAGTTGTAGTATGAGTCATACTGACGTGACTTCAGATGTGTCACAGGGACATACTGTGACAGTACCATAAGTACATTTTTGGCATGTCTAATCTGAGATCTGCACACCTCAGTGTTGCTACTGTACAGTTCATAGACTTGTACTGTGAAGGAGGGTGCTTCTCACCACCCACCCATGACACTGAGCTGTGAGGCCGGCCCCTCTGACAGTCCAGTGATATCAGTAGCCAAAACTAACAGCACTGATATCTCTGCAACAAGTGAAGATACCAGCAATGCTGAAAGTGCGCTGAATTCAATGTTATATAACACCCCTTAACTTAGAGGACATGAAGGATCCCCTTTAAGCCTAGAATATGCATGCACAATGTCAAGCAGATGCTGGAATGGTGTCACGTACATCATCTTGATGCGTAGTGTCTACTGTGACATTTGGTGAAGGAATTATAGTGAGATACATTTTTAGGCTCTGGGCTGGGCCTTTTCACATCTAGGCCACACTGTAAATGTCAATCTTCACTTGGTCTCTTATATTAGACTGTGTAATCTACCGAAAATGGAAATGCTTGGAATACCGTGTTTCCCCGAAAATAAGACACCCCCCGAAAGTAAGGCATAGGAGAGGTTCCGGAGAATTGCCTAATATAAGGCATCCCCCGAAAGTAAGGCGTATGTTCCCGAACAGAACATACGGTATATACGATATGTGAGGCCGCGGGAGAACCCCACAATCTCTGCTATCATTATACTCCGGGGTCTTTTCAGACCCCGGAGTATAATAATCGGCGGCCCAGGGGAGGTGAGCGAACATAAAAAACTATGTGCTTACCTGTCCTACGCTTCTCCAGGCTTCGGGCCTGTTTGGTGACGTCAGCGGACGTCATTTTGCGTCGCGACGCCGGCCGGATCACGTGACGCGGCCTGGTCTAACAGTGAAGAAGGCCGGAGTAGCGCACGGGCATGCACCGGAGCGAGGAACAGGTAAGCAACGTTGTTTTTTTATGTTTCTATCCTCCCCTGGATCTCCGATCATTATACTCTGGGGTCTGAAAAGACCCCACAGTATAATAATTGTTCATGGGTGGTCCACTATAGGGCAAACTACTGTGTGCAGGGGCCACTATGGGGAATGATACTGTGTGCAGGGGCCACTATGGGACATGATACTGTGTGCAGGGAAATTAATGGTTTGGATTGTTATGATGATGTCCTAGAAGATGATGACATAACTGTCATTGAATAAATTTTACTTTCTATTCGTACCGTAAATATTGGTAAATGTACCATACTGTTAATTGTTGTACATGGAAATAATGGTACGGTAGTAAGAAATTCTTGATAGGATTCACAGTTTGTCTGGTTATGCTGGTTTGTGATGACAACTACTGTACAGTACCGTATATAATAAATGTTCATTATTTTGTTCAGCAATGAATGTGAATTCTTCTTCATTGAAAAAAAAAAAAAGACATCCCCTGAAAATAAGACACAGCACATCTTTGGGAGCAAAAATTAATATAAGACGCTGTCTTATTTTCGGGGAAACACGGTATACATAGAGAGTAACCCTAAGTATTGTGTGCCAGCAGCTGGCATTCACCTAGCCCTGTATCAGGCAGACGGTCTTACCTCTTTCTCCTGCTGCTTGTCATCCTTTAACTGTTGGGCCAAGCTTTTCATCAACATTTTCTCTTGTCTTTGTTTCATTTTCACCTCCCACGAGGTACGCAGCACCCGATCCTTTACCATGTTTGAGAACCTGGGAGAGCAGAAGATGCATGAAGCTTAGCATGTATTCTTTATAAGGACACAATGCATTATTCTGCCACCGGTGGGCAGTATCATTACATGATTGTGATTGCCCTGTAGCCCACCATGTCAGAGGGGAGCTGTACTCACTAGACCAGTGCTTGTCAAACTACAAGGCAGGAAATTTGCAGGTTCCTGCCAGTGTCAGCTGTGATACAAAGCAGGAACTCATTAATAATGTCAGACTTGCAGTCTCTGGGACTAGAAAGGCTGAAGGACCAGTGGACATCATCACCAAGAGTCTTCAGGTCCTTCAGCCATAGGCTGAATGCTCTAATCTGGAGCCTCTCCTCGTATCGCCTTTCTCTGTTGTGGGAGTGCTCCGGACATTGTGGGATGGGTGGTATTGGGCATTTTACCTCAATTGTGATTAATGGTGATTATTTAGGACATTCGCCTTTTTCAGGTACGAGTATGTGTTGAGCACAGCAGTTTAATCTGGACCAAATGCGTCCGAACCAGAACTGCTGTTATTATATTCTGGGGTCTCTTCAGTATAATTAGATGAGGCGCAGGGGAGGTATCTGAAAATAACAAACTGTGTTACTCCAAACAACAACTATAGTAAAGGCCAAATTACCCTGAATTATTCTTGTGGTTCTTTCCATCCATGGAAAAAGAAATTGCAGTGCTCCCTGTAGGTAAATTTCAATCCAAAAACAATTTCCAACATGGAAACTTCGCCACTATTCACACCATTAAAATGACATCAGCAAGGAACTGAAGCTACTGCTTACACGTTTCAGCGGTCAGCCTTAGTCACAGCATCATGATATGACTAAGGCTGTCCGCTGAAACGTGTAAGCAGTTTTTCAGTTCCTTGTTGATGTCATTTTAATGGTTTGAATAAAAGCAAAGTTTTATATAGAAACCGTTCCGTGCTGGAAATGATTGTTTTTGGATTGGAAACTGTGTTACTCACTTGTCCTGGGCTCCGGTACTGCTCCTGGTCTTCTTCAGGCCTGCTGAATGATGGCAGAGACTGTTGAGGCCTATGGCTGTTCCTCAGCGGTAAGTGGCATTGTGATACAAAGACGCAAGCGTGAAAGACGTCGTCACAAGTCACAATGCCACCTGACCACAGAAGCCCAATCACAGGCCTAAAGTCCAAAAGATGAAGACCCGAGCCTAGGGGAGATGAGTAATACTGGTTTTTACGTTTGCTCCCCTCCCCTTATTATACTTATGGGTCTGAAGATAGCAGTTCCAATTCAGGCGTGTTCAGGCCCGAACGGTACTGAAACAATTGACGTGCACAAAATCACGTTACCGTACAAGGCTATGGAAGAGTACCGTCGGGGGGGGGGGGGGGGCATTCCTCTCCATCCAGCAATAACACTGAGCTGTAAGACAGTGGAGAGATATCGATGCCAAAACTAACAGCCCTATGGACACCAGCAACAGTGACAGTGCGCTCTAGTCTGATTGGGGGGTGTCTGGTCTGTACTCATTTTGGGGGCTGGTTGGGGGTCACTCTCCCTGCCGTCACTTCTGACGAGTTGACATGGACGACGAGGCCATTGTTACACCAGCTCACCTCTTCTTATTCTCTTTCCAGACTCTTCCAGATTTTGGCTTCCCCTGTGGTATCAGCGGCTGGGTCTGGGCAGGTGCTTCCCTTTTCCTCTTCAGATTTGGCTTACTCTCCCCTCCAGTCTTCTGCTCCTGGGGTCCCTGATTCTCTTCTGCCTGCACTGAGTCCACCTGCCCCTTGTCGTGACTCTCTTCTGCCTGCACTGAGTCCACCTGCCCCTTGTCGTGACTCTCTTCTGCCTGCACTGAGTCCACCTGCCCCTTGTCGTGACTCTTCTCTGCCTGCACTGAGTCCACCTGCCCCTTGTCGTGACTCTCTTCTGCCTGCACTGAGTCCACCTGCCCCTTGTCGTGACTCTTCTCTGCCTGCACTGAGTCCACCTGCCCCTTGTCGTGACTCTTCTCTGCCTGCACTGAGTCCACCTGCCCCTTGTCGTGGCTCTCTTCAGCCTGCACTGAGTCCACCTGCCCCTTGTCGTGACTCTCTTCAGCCTGCACTGATTCCACCTGCCCCTTGTCGTGACTCTTCTCTGCCTGCGCAGGAGCCGCCACCACCTCCCCCTTGGTCTCCTCTCCACGATCCCCCTCCTCCAGGAGCTCAGTCGGTTCCTCCGGTGTATCTATCGCCTCCTGAGCTCCCCTCCGCCTGCTTCTCCTCACCGGAGCCCCGGTGGCCGTTGTCTTCCCCCTTCTGTCCATGATTTCTCCGTTAGCTGTCGCCTCTCGCTGCCCACGACAACTTCCGCTTGCCAGAAGTTCTCACACTCCACGTGCAGCCTCCTCCGGACGCGCGGCGATGACGTCACGCGGCGCTGCCTAAACCCTGTTACCATAGAAACTGACAATCCTGTTACATGAACTCGGAGACTTCTGTCCCTTTCTTCTTCATGCCTCTGGTCTTATAATATAAGCCTACTTTAAAGAAATGGTATCTCCTTCCTTTACAGCGCCCCCTGGAGCGGATTCACTATAAAGTCAGAATGCCCAATAGTGACAGCATAATGACATAGAGACAGAATCTAGAATTGACACACACAGCGCCCCCCTATGGGCAGTGCACTTAGATATTTAGGGAAGGGGGAGATACTGAGGAGGGGAGGAAAGAGTGTCGTGTGTAGCGGATTGCGCAAATATTATTCCCAAAGCCCCATTTCTATAAGACACCAGAATATCATACAGGAACCGCTTCTGCACCCCCGGAATACAGACCCCCTAAACAATTGCACAGTGACATCTGCAGCCATAGTGTCCCATGTTATGACTAATGGCGTATACTGGGCGGCCTCCATTTCTGACCATCTAGAGGCCCACACACGCACATACTATGAAGCTGGCAAAATAGGGACGAGTAAGTGTCACCCCTAGCAAATTTTTTGCAAACAAAAAAAAAGCCTTCCTGAGCTTCTCCAACCTTGTCAAGTTTTTGGGACAGGGAAGTGGCAGGTCTGGATCGTGAAAATTTTTGAGTAAAATTTTACAGTAACCACGCTTTTTGTGGGAGCCTGGTAAATAATCTCATCCCTTGTCGGGTCAGTAAACAAACTGCATGAGATGGCTTACATACAGTGCCTTGTGAAAGTATTTGGCCCCCTTGAACTTTTCAACTTTTTGCCACATTTCAGGCTTCAGACATAAGGATATAAAATTTAAATTTTTTGGTGAAGAATCAACAACAAGTGGGACACAATTGTGAAGTGGAACGAAATTTAAAGGTTATTTTAAACTTTTGTAAAAAAAAAAAAAAACTGAAAAGTGGGGCGTGCAATATTTTTCGGCCCCTTTACTTTCAGTGCAGCAAACTCACTCCAGAAGTTCAGTGAGGATCTCTGAATGATCCAATGTTGTCCTAAATGACTGATGACGATATATATAATCCACCTGTGTGTAATCAAGTCTCCGTATAAATGCACCTGCTCTGTGATAGTCTCAGGGTTCTGTTTAAAGCGCAGAGAGCATCATGAAGACCAAGGAACACACCAGGCAGGTCCGTGATACTGTTGTGGAGAAGTTTAAAGCCGTATTTTGATCAGAAATGCAGCCAAGAGGCCCATGATCACTCTGGATGAACTGCAGAGATCTACAGCTGAGGTGGGAGAGTCTGTCCATAGGACAACAATCAGTCGTACACTGCACAAATCTGGCCTTTATGGAAGAGTGGCAAGAAGAAAGCCATTTCTCAAAGATATCCATAAAAAGTTTCGTTTAAAGTTTGCCACAAGCCACCTGGGAGACACACCAAACATGTGGAAGAAGGTGCTCTGGTCAGATGAAACCAAAATCGAACTTTTTGGCCACAATGCAAAACGATGTTTGGCGTAAAAGCAACACAGCCCATCACCCTGAACACACCATCCCCACTGTCAAACATGGTGGTGGCAGCATCATGGTTTGGGCCTGCTTTTCTTTAGCAGGGTCAGGGAAGATGGTTAAAATTGATGGGAAGATGGATGGAGCCAAATACAGGACCATTCTGGAAGAAAACCTGTTGGAGTCTGCAAAAAACCTGAGACTGGGACGGAGATTTATCTTCCAACAAGACAATGATCCCAAACATAAAGCAAAATCTACAATGGAATGGTTCACAAATAAACGTATCCAGGTGTTAGAATGGCCAAGTCAAAGTCCAGACCTGAATCCAATCGAGAATCTGTGGAAAGAGCTGAAAACTGCTGTTCACAAACGCTCTCCATCCAACCTCACTGAGCTCCAGCTGTTTTCCAAGGAAGAAGGCGCAAGAATTTCAGTCTCTCGATGTGCAAAACTGATAGAGACATACCCCAAGCGACTTGCAGCTGTAATCGCAGCAAAAGGTGGCGCTACAAAGTATTAACTTAAGGGGGCCGAATAATTTGGCACGCCCCACTTTTCAGTTTTTTATTTTTTACAAAAGTTTAAAATATCCAATAAATTTCGTTCCACTTCACGATTGTGTCCCTCTTGTTGTTGATTCTTCACCAAAAAATTTAAATTTTATATCCTTATGTTTGAAGCCTGAAATGTGGCAAAAGGTTGAAAAGTTCAAGGGGGCCGAATACTTTCGCAAGGCACTGTAGATGCTATGAGCTCCAGCACTACCATGGGTCTACTGTCCTCTGCTGGCACCATGATTTGAGTTTAGTTTAGATGGGTCAGGTCAGGAAAAAGAAGCCAAAAGTGTTTTGTTTAGCTCATATATGAACTCTTTCCCACTCAGCGCCATACTATTACATCACTCTGACCCTATAGTTAACACTCAGCACTGTAATAGTACGACGCTGCGATGTAGCCGACACAGAAGTGCCTGTGAAACCTCTTCCGGGTGACATCTGTATTATGCTCTAAAAACTCAGGACTGTCAAAATGTACCACTGATTTTGAGGCGGATTCCACCCCAAAATCAGCAACAGATTCTGCCCTGGTTTTGCATCCTATTGTATTTGATGAGAGGCAGAGATCGAAGTAAGACGCTGTGCTCGATATTGCCGTGGATTCTGTGGCTGATTTAGCCGCAGGGTCCGCAGCTCGAGACATCCAATATCTGGCTGATTAGGTCCATTCATTTGGCCACAGGTAGCCAAAGGGGAACCTACCCTTACTGTGAACACTGGCTATAAAAGAAAATGCACAATTATATCAATTAATATTGTTCTTTATTAATTGGTATTCATATTAATGTATCAATAATAGTGACACGACTTTCTTCAGTCTTACAGATTGAGATTCTTTGATATTTCCGCTTTCTGGAAACATTTTTATATAAAATGAGATATACTGGCTGGATTATGATGAGTAACCTTTATTAAATTGTGCAAATCTGAATTTGTGATCCGAAATACAAGAAGGTGCCCAGTAAATACACAGAAAATATTGAGGTACACTGGCTCCATATCTCACCATCCACTAAAGCTTGGAACGTGAGACTACCATAATTTTATAGACAATCTGTAAGGGAATTGCCAGTTGAGCAATTCTCCAGTGCTGCAGCAAAAACCTGAGAGGAAGGGAATACAGAGACAGTGAGCCCTAAAGTTGACCCAGACCCTGTCCCTACCTACTTGTCTCACTGTCCTAATGACAGGAACAACTTGGAGCCGGTCCCTACTCTGAATAAGTGACAACACAGAACGCAGACAGGACGCACAAACAAAGGGAGGTCAGCTAGCCAAGGGGTTGGTAACAATCGAGCAATGCAGTACAGAATCAAAATCCAAGAGAATAGTCAAAGTCAAAGCCAGTGGTCAGAAAATCAGAAGAGCAGGTAACAAGGAACAAGGAGTATAGCCAGTAAGCGAAATGCAATAGCAGGCACCAATGGGAAAGTGAGCAAACAATAAATAGGGAGAAAGAACCCGCCCCAGACTTGATAGGAGGACAGGCTGTCAATCACAAAGGCAGGACTAAAGTTAACTCTTAGTGGAGCAGGGGGAAAGCAAGGTGAAGGAGAAGGGCGCGGTGGAAAATCAGTTAAGGAGGTGAGGGAATAGGACAGTGTTCAGACAATACAAGAAAAACCCAAGGAAAGAATTACAACCGGGCATGCCTCCTGCGCCGCCGCGTGCGCCCAGAGGACGGCACCAAAGCCAGGACAGGCAAGGACGTTACAGTACCCCCCCCCCCAGGGCCGGTTTTAGACAAAGTGGGGCCCTGGGCAAAAATTAAAAGGGGGGCCCCAAATGCTGATATGCAAACAACACCATCGTCTTCCAGTTACAACCCCTATAATAACGCCTCCTTTCTGCCAACAAAAAAGTAATAACAAGCCCTATTTTACCACATACAATTCAAATGAGCACCTTTGTACCACCTATTAGAGTTTTGCACCCAGTCATCAGTTATTATAGTGCCTCCTTATAAATAATAGTCCCTGCTTATAAATAATCTTACACCTTTATTAATAATAGCTCCCTTATAAATGATAAATAGTGCCCTGTATCAGTAATATCCCCCCTTATCAGTAACAGTCACCCCGTAAAAATAATACTGCTCCCTTAAAAATAATAGCCCCCTCATAAATAATAGTTACCCTTATAAATAATAATCCCCATTATCACTAATAGCACCCTTTATAAATAAGCCCACTTAACAATTATACCCCCCTTATAAATAGTTCCCCTCTTATAAATAATAGCCCTCTCATACTTAAGTTTCCCAATTATATATAGTAACCCACCCTTATATATAATAGTTCTCCGTTATAGTGTCGGACTGAAGGGCCTTAGGCCCACCAAAGGAACTTGTTTTGGGGCCCCACCCAACAGCTTCCTGCTAATAGCCTACACCACGGCTCCTTCACTGAAGTCTTATATATCTGCTGACTATCTGGTGTTACTGAGTATGTTCCCAGTATAGTCAGCCCCTATAGTACTGTGCAGGCTCCAATAACTCCATGGCCAGCTTATGCACAGTACTGTATGGGGAATGACATAGAGCACTACACATATGTGCAAGATTATAGTGAGGGAGCTGTGATGCAGACATAGCACACAGGGTTGCCAGCAGGAATTGTGAGCCCCCCCCCCCACAGTATAATGCTCTACATGGTATATAATGCTCCACAGTATAAAATGCTCCCCTGAGCCCTCCAGTTTCCCCACATGGTATATAATGCTCCACAGTGACCCCACACAGTATAAAATGCTCCCCTGAGCCCCCCATTGTGGTCCCACATGGTTTGTAAGGCTCCACACAGTATAATACTCCACAGTGGCCCACACAGTATACTACCCCTTAGTGGCCCCAGACAGTACAATATGCTCCCCAGCAGCCCCACACAATATAATATGCTCCATACAGTATAATATGCACCCCACAATGCCCCCCCAGTATAATGCTCCACGGTGGCCTAACACAGTATAACATGCTCCATAATGACCTCCACACAGTATAATATACTCCCCAGAGGGGTTTCCCCAGTATAATGCTCCACAGTGGTCCCCCACAGTATAATATGTTCCCCACAGTCCCCCCCAGTATAATGCTCTACAATGGCCCCACAGAGTATAATATGCTCCCAAAAAACCCCACACAATATAATACACTCCACAGTGGCCCCACACAGTATAACAGGCTCCCCACACTGTCCATTCCCCCAGTATAAAGCTCCACAGTGGCCCATAGTATAATATGCTCCCCAGAGGGCCCCCGCTAGTATAATGCTCCACAGTGCCCCCTCCAGTATTTTGCTCCACAGTGGCCCCACGCAATATATTATGCTCCCCAGAGCGTCCCCCCAGTATAATGTTCCACAGTAGGCCCCACGCAGTATAATATGCTCCCCAGAGGGCCCCCTATTATAATGCTCATTAGTCCCCCCCAAATAATGCTCCACAGTGGCGCCACGCAATATAATATGCTCTGCTGATGCCCCCCCCAGAATAATGCTCCACAGTGACCCCACTCAGTATAACATGCTCCAGAATGGCCTCCACACAGTATAATATACTGCCCAGAGAGGTTTCCCCAGTATAATACTCACAGTGGCCCAAAACAGTATAATATTCTCTCCAGAGCCCCCCCCCCAGTATAATGCTCCACAGTGGCCCAAAACAGTATAACATGCTCTCCAGAGCCCCCCCCCAGTATAATGCTCCACGGTGGACCCGCACAGTATAATATACTGGGGGGGGGGGCCCTCTGGAGAGCCTATTATACTGTGTGGGGCCACTGTGGAGCATTATACTGGGGAGGGGGCCCTCTGGAGAACATGTTATATTCTGCGGGGCCTCTATGGAGTATTATAAAGTGGGGGGGTCTGGAGAGCATGTTATATTCTGTGCGGCCACTTTGGAGCATTATACTGGGGAGCCCCTCTGGAGAGCATAATGCTCCAAAGTGGCCCCACAGAATATAACATTATCTCCAGAGGCCCCCCCCCCCCACACATTATAATTTTCCACAGAGGCCCCACAGAATATAACATGCTATCCAGAGGGGCTCCTTCCCCAGTATAATGCTCCACAGTGGCCCCACACAGTATACTATGCTATCCAGAGAGGGCCCCCCAGTATAATATGCTATCCAGAGGGGGCCCCCAGTATAATGCTCCACAGGGGCCCTACAGTGCTATTATTATATTATATTCTGGGGTCTCTTCAGACCCCAGAGTATAATAATCGAAGGCCCGGGGTAAGTAAGGTAAAATAACAAACAGTTATACTCACCTTGTCTTACCTCTCCTGGGCCTCCTCGCGCTGCTCCGCTATCCCCGCCGGCGACCGCTTCTTCTTCTCTGCGACTGACGTCACGCGTTGTGGACGTCACCGCTGAGGCCTGTGATTGGGCCTCAGCGATTACGTGAGGCACGCCCCATGTGACCGCTGAGGCCAGGCCTCAGCGCCTCAGCAGTGATGTCCAGAACGCCAGAAGATGACGTCGGACGCAAGGACAGGTGAGTAAAAATGTTTGTTATTTTTACTCACCTCGCAAAGGGGCCCTGCAGTCCCTTTCTGTTATTGCTTTGGCCGGGCCTGACTCCGGGATCCGGAGTCATCAGGTTCCGGATCCCGGGGGCCCCTTTGGGGACGGGGCCCTGGGCAATTGCCCAGTTTGCCCCCCCCTAACGCCGGCCCTGACCCCCCCTTTTACGAGGGGCCTCTGGACCCTCGCCAGATGGACCAGGTTTCGAAGGACGATGAAAGAGATTAATTAAACGTGGCGCATGTAGGTCCCTACCAGAAACCCACGTTCGCTCTTCCAGGCCATAACCCTTCCAGTGCACGAGGTACTGAACAGCATTCTGCACCCGACGGGAATCCAGAATTTTTTCTACTTCATATTCTAGTTCCCCTTGGACCACCACCGCGCAGGTGGACTGGAAGAAGTAAGGACAGGGGAGATATACTTCTTCAAAAGCGACTTGTGGAAGACGTTGTGGATACGAAAAGAACTTGGAAGTTGTAATTTAAAAGATACTGGGTTTATAAGTTCAGAAATGACATAGGGCCCAATGTAACGTGGTGCAAATTTCCACGAAGGAACTCTAAGACGCAGATTCCTAGTGGACAGCCAGACTCGATCTCCCACTCTGTATTCAGGGCCAGGTAAGCGTCTTTTATTTGCCTGCCGTTTTTGATATTCTTGGGCTTTGACCAGGCTCAGACGAGTTCAGACGAAGTCTGTTTGGCAGTGGGATTAACAGACTCGGTGCTACGGAGAGAGGAGTACCTGAGGTTAAAACCATAGTTGCAATAAAACGGAGACATTTTAGTGGTGACGTTAACCCCGTTGCTTATTGCAAACTCTGCTAGAGGAAGAAAGGTTCTCCATTTTTCTTGAGCATCAGACACAAAACACCTTAAGTACTGTTCCAAAGTTTGGTTGAATCTCTCTGGCCATTGGTCTCAGGGTGGAACGCGGAAGAGAAAGACAGAGAGACCCCCAGACGACCACAAAATTCCTTCCAGAATCTAGAGACAAATTGTACACCCCGATCAGATACAATATTTTCCGGTACACCATGCAAGCGGAGTATGTGATTAATAAAGAACGAGGCTAGACGTGGAGCACTAGGAATTTTCTTTAGGGGTACAAAATGCCACATTTTGGAGAGTCTATCCACAACAACCCAAATCACAGTCTTCCCTTGCGAACAAGGCAAATCAGTAATGAAGTCCATTGACAAATGGGACCATGGTCTCTTAGGTATAGGAAGGGGATGAAGAAGGCCCTCGGGTAATCTCCTAGGAGTCTTCATCTTAGCACATGTCTCACAGGCAGCAACAAATTCACATACGTCTCGAGACCAGGATGGCCACCAGTAAGAGCGGGAGAGAAGGTATTTAGTCCCAGCGAAGCCGGGATGTCCCGTTAAGGTAGAACAATGAATTTCCTCCAAAACACGAAGACGAAGATTTGGAGGTACAAATAGTTTCCCAGTGGGAGTATTACTGGGAGCAAGATCTTGTGAATTAACCACTAAAGTAGCAAGATCAGGAGTAATAATGGCGAGAACCACTCCGGGAGACAAGATTTTATCTGGGACATCCTTAGGGGCACCGCTGGGACCAAAACTGCGAGATAGGGCATCAGCCCGTACATTTTTAGAGCCTGGATGATAAGTCACCACAAAATTAAAACGTGTGAAGAATAGCGCCCAGCGGGCCTGCCTAGGAGACAGTCGCTTAGCGATATCCAGATATAGTAGGTTCTTATGATCGGTGAATACTGTGATCTGGTGTTTGGCCCCCTCGAGGAAATGTCTCCACTCCTCGAATGCCCATTTAATGGCTAGGAGTTCTTGATTACCAACGTCATAGTTGCGCTGCGTAGGAGAGAATTTCCTCGAGAAGAAGGCTACAGGTTGCAAACACGTAAAATTTTCAGAGCCCTGAGACAACACGGCACCAACCCCCACTTCAGAGGCATCAACCTCAATAATAAATGGGCGATCATAGTCTGGTGGTACTAATACAGGAGCCTCAACAAACATTTCTTAAGATGTACAAAAGCCTCTTCCACTTCCGGAGTCCATTTGGTCACATCGGCACCTTTCTTTGTGAGATCCATCAATGGCTTCACTATAGAAGAGAAATTCTTAATAAATTTTCGATAATAGTTGGAGAACCCTGTGATGATTCTGCCTAAATATGGCCATAACTCAGCTGTATTTTGGTCTCTGGGTATAGGATATCCCTTCTTGCTTGCTTGCATACTGTGCGCAGCTACAAGCCTAGGTGCATATTGGCAGTAGCGTCTAGGATGGAACAATAGGGCTCCATTGTATTCCTATACAGCCCTGGCTGATCAAACAATAGTGCATTGTTCACGCCTGGGCTGTTGATCAGATATGACTGATAACAGGGTATCAATTCACTTTGTCTCATCTACATACAAAGGGTCTGAACGTGATTGAATTAACTCATCAGACGTACTGTCGCCGGTGACCTCATTCTGGGAGGTGGCATAAAGGGTATAAAAGATGAGGTAAGAGGTCTGTGGGAGGGGATTATGCAAGAGACTATCACTAAGAGATCATACTATGAAGACTTTGACTGAGATGCTACTATGAGCAGGCAGGTTGGAATGCTGCTGCTGACGATGATGAGCCTACAAGAGACTGTGAGAGACTGTAAAGAGCATGCAGGCTGGATTATTGTACTGTGATGCCACATGCTAGGAGTTAATGCCACATGCTGAAAAGCCTCCACTGGTGACTCACACATGCCATGTGTGAGTGTTGGACTATAGAACCACAGTAAGGACATGTGTGGTAAAGTAATAATTTCACCTTTAATCCCTTTTATTTTATTTGTACTGTATCTTGTAACTAGTAACTGTTAATGCTTGCATATATCTGCATATCTGTTCTGATCTGTATATGTTAGATTTTAATACCGACCCATTTAGGGGTTAATAAATATATAAAATTTAGAAGGCTTGTCTTGTATTTATCTGGTGAACCCGGCACTCACTGGCGGTGAGTGTGGTTTTTATATGAAAGAGGACTCAGGGTGTGGCCAAAGCGGTTTGGCGCACGGAGGATCTTTCACAAACCCCAAGAAACGTTGCAGGGCTTTAAGGTTGGAGGGGCGTTCCCAGTTTTTAATAGCTATGACTTTTAGTGGATCCATACAAAAAGAATCGGGAGTAATAACGTAACCGAGGAAGGTGACCCTTTGGACTCCAAACAGGCATTTGGACAGTTTGGCAAAGAGAGAGTTTTGACGCAACAGTAGCAAAACACTCCTAACATGCTCAATATGTGTGGCCCAATCAGGAGAAAACACCAGAATATCATCCAGGTAGACAACCACATAACGACCAAGCAAGTCTCTAAAGATATTGTTAATAAAGTGTTGAAATACTGCTGGTGCATTACATAACCCGAAAGGCATTACCAAATATTCAAAGTGACCTTCCGGGGTGTTGAACGCAGTTTTCCATTCATCTCCTTCTCTAATCCGGATTAGATTGTATCCCCCACGGAGGTCAATTTTAGAAAACCAGCGGGCACCCACAATCTGATTGAAAAGATCAGGGGAAGAGGGTACTGATTTTTAACCGTAATTTTATTTAATTCTCGGTAGTCAATGCATGGTCGCAGTCCGCCATCTTTCTTTTTAACAAAAAAGAACCCAGCTCCCATGGGAGACTGAGACGGACGGATGTGACCTTTAAGAAGACTATCCTGAGTGTAATCCCGCATAGCCTCACGTTCTGGAGCAGAAAGATTGAAGATCCTTCCCTTAGGGTATTTGGAAGGAGTTCAATCACACAATCGTAAGGTCTATGCGGCGGTAAAACTTCAGCAGCTTTAGGATCAAAAACATCATGAAAATCAGACAGAAATTCAGGAAGAAGCGTCTCCTCACTGAGACAATCGGAGGCATGCAAAGCAGTACAATGGGAGGAGCACCGATTCTCCCATTTCACTAACTCTTTTTTGGGCCAATCAAAGGTAGGGTTATGGAGGTCTAGCCAGGGAAGCCCTAAAATGATATCAGACGAGAGATCCTCCATAACAAAAAAAACTCATGAGCTCCGTATGTATTGAGCCCACTTGCAAAGAGAGTAAGGGGGTTTAAAACGGATTTTACCCCTGGCCAGTGGAGTAAAATCCGCCCCAGTAACCAACAGAGGAGTATCTAATGATACAAGTTCAATACGTAAAGCAGAAACAAACGAAAATTTAACAAAGTTGGTAGCAGCCCCAGAATCTACTAGGGCCTGCCCAGAAACAGATCTGCCCCCAAAGGACAGAGACACAGGTAACATCAATTTGTGAGATTTTTCAGAAGATACCTGACTGCCTGAGTGGTTCGTCTGAATACCACTCAGGCCCTGAAGTTTTCCGCTGGTGTACGTGGTTTGATGGAACAGTCTCGGATGAGGTGACCCGGTTTGCCGCAATACAGGCAGAGATGATTCCGGAGACGATATTCTCGTCTAGCCTTGGTATCCAGTGCTCCCAACTGCATAGGCTCATCTCCAGGGGTGACAGAAGGAGAAACAGATTTTTTAACAGAAAGAGAGGGATAGACAGAAGACTTAGTGGGACCAATCCCAACCCTCCCTTTACGTCTGTCCTGGAGTCTCCTGTCAATGCGGACGGCTAAGGTCATGGCCTTTTCTAAGGTAGGGGGGATCAGGGTGACCTACCCAGACATCCTTCACTGAATCATTCAGGCCCTGTTTAAAAAGAGCTTTCAAAGCGGAGTCACACCAACTTGCTGTTATACTCAACTTCCGAAACTCAGAGCAGTAAGTTTCAGCAGATAGTTTACCTTGCCGGAGGGTAAGAAGTTGGGACTCGTCAAGTCCAATTTGATCAGGCTCAGCATAAATGGCCCCCAAAGACTTAAAAATTTTTTCCAGATCTGTCCACTCCTCTGCCTCAGGGGGGAGTTTAAGGGCCCAAGTCTGTGGATCCCCCTGTAAGAGGGAAATGACCACCCCCACCATCTGAGACTGCAATGCATGAGGGTTGACACGAAAATACAAAAGACATGATTCCCTGAACATCTCAAATTTACCTCGGTCCCCTGAAAACCTATCCGGGAGTAACATTTTAACCCTGGGAAGGGAAATGACAGCAGGTGGTGTAGCAGCGGCCTCAGCTTGATTCTGGGTGAGAGTGTGTACCTGATTGGCCAGCTCAGACACCAAACCTGCCAAACCGTCCATTCGAGTCGCAAGGTCCTGAATAGAAGCCATGCCAGTAATGAGTAGAAGGGTTAAAGTTTTTTTGTTTTTTTTTGTTTTTTTTATGGCCTGCTATTCTGTAAGGGAATTGCCAGTTGAGCAATTCTCCAGTGCTGCAGCAAAAACCTGAGAGGAAGGGAATACAGAGACAGTGAGCCCTAAAGTTGACCCAGACCCTGTCCCTACCTACTTGTCTCACTGTCCTAATGACAGGAACAACTTGGAGCCGGTCCCTACTCTGAATAAGTGACAACACAGAACGCAGACAGGACGCACAAACAACAAAGGGAGGTCAGCTAGCCAAGGGGTCGGTAACAATCGAGCAATGCAGTACAGAATCAAAATCCAAGAGACTAGTCAAAGTCAAAGCCAGTGGTCAGAAAATCAGAAGAGCAGGTAACAAGGAACAAGGAGTATAGCCAGTAAGCGAAATGCAATAGCAGGCACCAATGGGAAAGTGAGCAAACAATAAATAGGGAGAAAGAACCCGCCCCAGACTTGATAGGAGGACAGGCTGTCAATCACAAAGGCAGGACTAAAGTTAACTCTTAGTGGAGCAGGGGGAAAGCAAGGTGAAGGAGAAGGTCGTGGTGGAAAATCAATTAAGGAGGTGAGGGAATAGGACAGTGTTCAGACAATACAAGAAAAACCCAAGGAAAGAATTACAACCGGGCACGCCTCCTGCGCCGCAGCGTGCGCCCGGAGGACTGCGCCAAAGCCCGGACAGGCAAGGACGTTACACAATCATCTTGGCTATCTCATACATAAATTTGACTTGCAACAATTTAGCATATGATTTGTTATGCAGATTCTTGTCATGTAACTACATTGTTACTGTTTTGCTCCCGGTGGTAGAAAAATCTTTTTCTACTTGTATACTACAAATTAGATCCTGTTCTCACATTCCCTAATAGCTCAGGGTGTTTTTAGGTGATCCCCAAGCGAAAGGTCACTGGTTCACATTGAGGATCAGCCATGAAGAAGGTTTCCCAAGGAAAGAGAAACAGCATCATTGATAGCAGTCTCTTGGCTAAGAAAATTGACAAACTGCATCATGTGAGTGCCATGACAGTGGGATGAATACAAAATTAAGTCCATTCAAAAGCCAAGAGGTGGGCGTCCAGGCAAAATGTCTTAGTCGGCTCATCACAAGGTTTATCAGTTCTGTCGCAACAAACACGGCAGTGGAGATGGCTTGTATGCTTGGTAATAGTGGGATCACAGACATCCATGTAAGCGATGTGCGTTACACAAGTTTGGAATGGTTGCCTGAACAAAGGTGAAGAAGCCTCGTGTGCAGGACTTTTTCCTCTGCCAATTTTTGGCGGACACTGCAACGGAGTCTCCAGAAGAGACTCTGGCGCATATGTGAACATTGCCTTAGGAGCTTAAAGCTTGAAAACTGTGTAGCGTCCAGCAAACAATTAAGCTCAGGTCTTGTATAAAACGTAACTATACATTTTATACAAGTCCTGAGCTTAATTGTTTGCTGGACGCCACACAGTTTTCAAGCAATCTTTCCATCTTTACCGGCGAGGTTTGTCCGTGCATCTGAAGTCTCAGGAAGACGGTGCTTATTCATCTTCAAAATAATGTGAGTTGGACTGTATAATTTTGATTTTGTTTTTGCTGTTAGGATCTTAAAGGGTTTGTCCAGGATATACCATTTTTGACAAGGAGGCCAGGTTCTTGTTCCAATGAAAGTTCTCGCCTCATATGACCGTTAAAGCAATCAGCAGCCTAAGGAAAGGACAGGGGACGTCACAAGTGGCGTATGCGAGTGACGCCCCGGTTCCTTTGATTGGCCTCAGCAGTCATGTTTGGCGAGGACTTCCGCCGGAACAAGTTTACTAACCAGAATTTGAATCCCACAGACAAAGAGGTTTTGGGACTTGTCTAAATTCTGCGGCAACATTCCAGAAACTGGTACCAAATAAAAACTACACCTCTCCCTGCAGTCTTCCCACAGCTCCATCAACAAATAAATTTAAAACGTTACGGATGTGAGAATACAGTGCCCCAGACAAATTCTGTATTTCACAAAAGACATTTTATTCAATAAATGTGGTAAAACATAAAACCTAATAATAATAAAATAACCTAATAACAAAACAAAATATAAATATCATCATAGTCATAATGACCCATGGGATATGTTACGGTAAGGTTTCTAAGGCAGTGTGAATGTTATAAAAATGAAACACAAAAATGAAAGATTTTTTCACAGACCCCCCACCCCCGCAAAAATGTTAATGAAAGCTTGACATAATCTAAGATAAAGACGTAAATGATGGGACACTTACCCGGATTAGCCAGAAAAGCTTAACAAAACCACAAAATGGTTCTATCCAAAAATACAACTTGTCATGCAAAAAATAATCCTCATATGACTGTTGGTTAAAAAATTGAAAAGTTACAAATTTTGGAATGTAGAGATCGCGAAATGAAAAAAAAAATACCAGGCCTTAACTAGGCTGCGTCCTTAAAGTGTTACTAAGGGTATGTAACAGTGCTACTGTTTTGATCCTGGTGGTAGAATTTTTTTTTTCTACTTGTTTCTTACTGTTGTATTACTTACTTGTTGTATTACTACTTGTTTCTTACTGTTGTATTACTTACTTGTTGTATTACTACTTGTTTCTTACTGTTGTATTACTTACTTGTTGTATTACTACTTGTTTCTTACTGTTGTATTACTTGTTGTATTAGTACTTGTTTCTTACTGTTGTATTACTTACTTGTTGTATTACTACTTGTTTCTTACTGTTTAACCACAGTCTGAACCCAAAACCGCCACCAGCTGTCCACACCCCCCTTCCACCAGGCCCTTGCAATATAACAGCGGTCAGGAGAAAGATTCATCTTCGGACCACTGTTCCCTAAGTCCTGATAGTTTACAGCAGCGACATTATGTGCAGGCAGCAGGGATAATTGCCAATCCCTGTTTCCACTGATGTAAAATCAGGGACACAGTGGGCCAGAGCTGAATCTTTCTCCTGACCGCTGTTACTGTTGTTTGTGGAGGTACAAAAGGGGATTACATTATGTGTGGTGGCACTAATGCAGGAGCATTATACTGTGTGGGGGGGGGGGGCACTAATGGCGAACTAAATAGCATGGGGGGCACCAGTAGTTTTTATAACATTTGGGGGCCACTAATTGGGCATTATACGTGTGTGGGAAACTGTTGTCCCATTAGTGCCCCACCCCCCACAGTATAAATCTCCTTATAGCCCCATACACAGTATAGGACCACATAATGCTCCTTAGTGCCCCCCATAGAGTATAATGCCACATTAGTAACCCCCTCCCCACAAACAGTATGCCACATTAGTGCCCATGTGAGATGATGGGACAGCCCCCACTGTATTGTGGGCATTGTGCCTGTTTCTGTATATAAGTCTCCTCTTCTGTATGGACTGAAATTCTGTTATACGGCCACAAGAGGTCGCTGTTTGTTAAAGCCATACTGAAAAAACTATAGTTTATCTGTGAATGATGTACCAGGTACACTAGGGACAAGAATCTCTCACATTGAGGAGAGCACCAGTGAAGGTGTGTAGAGATTTTAATTGCCTTTTGCCCTCTACTTAGCATCTACATATCACAAGGCATTATGGGAAAGGAGCTGGGGAGCTCATGCGCCCTCTGTTGGATGTAATAGATCCTCAATTTGCTTTTGACTCACCGATTTTAGCCAAGCCAATTTCACTTATCTGCATACAGCGCTGTTTCCGGATTGTTACACTGTAGTTCAGTGTGTGGTGGCCATCTTGGAGAGCAAGACCTGAGAGAGATAAGACATTGAAAGGAGGAATCCAGCGTCATCCACGTCCAGGAATGTTCCAGATGGTTCGGAGCTATGGCGGAGTGGAGCTGATGCTGCTGGTGACCAGATTTCAGCAACATGGTTTGCTACCAGAGACGTCAGTGAGGAAGCAAGTGACAGCTCTTTGCGGCACACATACACTCGTCTGGAGTGGTTCCTCATCTGTCCGGACTTCTCAGTTGATCGTACAGAGCAGACCTGGGTCAGTAAGAGAACTACGACATACTGCACCATCGCAGTGGGCAACCGTACACGCACCTCACCACACACATCTTGGCGCCAAGCTACTTGGGACTGAGTTAGGGCCTGTAGTTAGATCAGATAGGTTTATGGAATGTCAAGCCACACTTCAGCAGTATCTACGCAATGGATGACATGCCATTTTCAAGTCTTTTCAGTAAGGATCTTCTGAAGAATACTGCTACGGCTATCTAGCAACTCTTCTTTTTCTCTTCATATTATCTCTGTTATATTGGGTTTGGGGGGGGAAAGTCAGTACTTGTTAAGATTGTAAGCTGTTGTGCTGTACCTCAGGTTCCCCCTTATCACACTCCCTTTTCATTGTTCCTGAATAAAGGATATTAAGTAACAATAAGTGGCTGGTCTTTGGAAGCCTGCCAGTAGGTAAAATGATAGTATACTGTATATTAGTAGAAAATGCTTGGGGAGCACCAAAGAAGGGCCAAAATACAGGTAAAGGGCCACCACACACTGGCCAACTCAGAAGGTTCTGCAGCAGATAGTGAGGAGTTGCAGTCTGCAAAAGAGCACCATGTCTGGTAGGACTATTGGGCACGTGAAAGTACCTCTGAGGGCCCCAGTGAAGATCCCGCCATGACAGCAACAAATTTTGATGCTGCGAGTAGGAGCTGGGTGACAACTTAACGGACTGGAGGTTCTGATCGAGCCTGCTTTCCTAGGAGAAACGCAGGCACACCCCTTGGTAGTCCGAGGTCTTGCCACTGTGAAGAATGGGTGTGTGCATGTACGTTGCATCAACATTTTAGACAGCAAGTTAACCGTTCCCGGTAATACCCTGCTGGCCGAAGTTTATGTGCTTGAGGGGGACATCCTTTGGTGGAGGGGCTTCACACTACAGCTGGATAGGAGGTCAGCTTGGACCTATGCCGTAGAGGTTCAGCAAAAGGAGACCTCGACAGCAAAGTGGAATGGTCGAGTGATTATAACTGGGAGTGGATCTCCTGGCCCTGACTCTGGGGCAACAGACACTACTGGAAGACACCCTGTGGGAGTTCCAGGAGGCGTTCTTGAGACATGACAAAGACTTCAGGTGTGCTTCTGGCATTGAACACAAAATCCTGCCGCGCCAATCAGGGAGCGGTACAGGTAGATCCCACCCAAGATGTACCAGAAGGTGAAAGATATGGTGGCCAACATGTTGGAAAACCGGGAGATACAGCAGAGTCAGAGCGCTGGTGCAGAAAAAAGACGGGACCCTCCGATTCTGTGTAGATTACAGGAAGCTGAATGCACAAACTGTCCGGGATGACTACCTTCTTCCGCTGATCGAAGAATCGCTGTCGTCCCTGGGTCATGCTAATTTTTTTTCGACGCCAGACCTGGCCAGTGGATATTGGCAAGTACCAGTGGCTGAAAAAGACAAGGCGAAGACGGCCTTCATCCTACCCATGGGACTATGGGTTATGAGTTTAACAGGATGCTGTTTGGGTTTTCCAATGCCCCGGGGACATTTCAGCGGTTGATGGAGCATTGACTGGGCGACCTCAACTTTAAGTCGGTATTGATATATTTGGACGACGTGGTGGTGTTTGGGACCTTGCGTTTGGTGAAAGCCTTTTTAGGACTGGTCGGTTATTACCAGAGGTTTATACCCAAATTCAGCTCATTTAGCCAGTCTTCTGAATGAGCTGCTGAGAGGGACAGCTGGAGGGCCCAAGACTCATCCCAGTGAGTGGGGGCCACGGCAGCAAGAAGCTTTTGAGGCAATAAAGAAGGCTCTGACCAATGCCTTGATCCTGGCTTATGCACGGTTCGATACCCCATTCTTGTTGTACACTGACGGAAGTCTGCATGGTCTGAGGGCTGTGTTATCTCAAGTTCAGGATGGACATGTGTTAGGTAGTTGGTCCAGACGGGCAGGGGTTAATTCTTGTCTGCCTATACTTTCTGCCTTGGGGAGGGGTTTGTTCCTGTGCCTCTGCCCCACCCTCTGTGGTGCTATATTAACTTGGGCTTCACACTTTCACTCTGCTGGTTATACTCTTGTGTCCAGCCATACCTGTGCTGTTGGGCCTTGAACTCAGGTTTTGTATGCTTCTCACTGTGTGTGTTAATTCTTGGATTTGTTGTCTGGGGGTCAGTGCTGGGGACTCCTGGTTTATTATGTTTTTACTTTCAGGGTCAGCTCCTAGGGATTCTAGTAAGGTTCCTGTGAGGTGTCTTCTTTTAAGAGGAAAACTCTGGCGTCAGGCAGGATCAGTCAGGGCGGATCGCAGGGTGATTGCTAATGTTATTTTCTCCTGCCTACTCTGTTTTACTTATTCAGTTATTTTGACTGCCCTTTGTTTGTTTCGTGTTTCTTCAATAAACCAGTTTATTTTGCATGTTTGTTTATTTTTCATTCGGTTCAGGGACAATCATAACAGAATAACCAGCCGACCATTTATTGATTCTCTACCCCTTTTTTTCTCCCTTTTTTTTTTTTCTTTTCTTCTTTTTTTTCCTCAGATGGATCCTATGGAGCAGTTAACCGCTCACCTTCAGGCGTTGACCCTGAAAGTCGATTCTCTTCAGACTCAGGTCCAGCAGCAAAACATACAGCAAGTGAGCGGGGTGTTTAAGCAGGGGGTGTCTGGATTTGAACCCCGAGTAGATCTTCCGGATCGCTTCTCGGGGGTGCGCTCTGAGTTTTTCTCATTTAGAGAGGCCTGCAAGTTGTATTTTAGACTAAGGCTAATCTCTTCTGGAAATGAGAGTCAGCGGGTGGGAATTATTATATCCCGTCTACAGGGAGATCCTCAGGTTTGGGCTTTTTCTTTATCCCCTGATTCCCCCACACTGCAGTCTGTAGATGTTTTTTTTTCTGCACTCGGGTTACTGTTCGATGACCCAGACCGTTTGCACTTAGCTGAGAGTAAGCTGCGTCACCTCTCTCAAGGGAGGAGTTCTGCAGAGGATTACTGTGCAGCTTTTCGTAAATGGTCCATTGATACTAAGTGGAACGATCCGGCTCTTCGGAATCAATTTTGTGCTGGGTTGTCCGACCGAGTAAAAGATCTTATGCTACAGTTTCCTGCCCCGGCCTCTTTGGAGGAAGCCATGAGTTTAGCTATTCGGGTAGACAGACGTTTACGTCTGAGAGCAGTAGAAATGGGAGTGAGTGACATTTCTCACTCACCAGGGGAGGGGGCGGAGCCTTCTGTAGAGCCCATGCAGCTGAGTTCTTTACAGTCTGAGGACAGAAAGAAGAGACGTTTGGCTGCTGGCCAATGTTTCTATTGTGGGCGTCCGGGTCATTTTGTAAGAGATTGTCTGGAGCTATCCCGTCCTAAAGAAGGCTTTAAACTAAAGAACTTAACGAGCTATGGGGATCTCCCGTTAGGTAGATATGTCGCTTGGACCAGTGGCTCCAAGATGATCCTCCCTGCTGAAATTATCCTTGAGAATAAGGAGCATCCCGTACGGGTGTTTTTTGATTGTGGTGCTGGGGTCAATTTAATTGATTCTAAGTGCGCGACAGATCTAGACTTAAAAATAACCCTCCTGGAGACACCCATTCCTATTGCTGGTATTGATGCTGGACCTTTGGGCTGGATTAAAGCTATCTCTGTAGGGGTTAAGCTGAAGATTGGTCTGTTCCACCTAGAATGTGTGGATTTGTATGTTCTTGACTCGTTGCCTGCGGCCATCGTACTTGGTTATCCTTGGTTTAAAAAACACAATTCTGTAGTTGATTGGCGTACGGGAGAAATTGTCAAATGGTCTCTTGAGTGTAAGAAAGAGTGTATGCCTAGTCATCTTGTAGCCATAGTGTTACCTAATGTCCCTTCATTTCTGTCTGACTTTTCACAGGTATTCTCTCCCACCTCTAGTGACCAGCTTCCTCCTCATAGACCATATGACTGCAGGATTGATCTGGTGCCTGGCTGTAAATACCCCAAAAGCAGGTTATATAACATTTCTGTCCCTGAAAGAGAGGCTTTAAAAGATTTTATCTCAGAAAGTTTGAAGAAGGGTCACATAAGACCCTCTAACTCTCCGTTAGCAGCCGGGTTTTTCTTTGTTAAAAAGAAAGATGGCGGACTACGTCCTTGTCTTGGTTTTTGGGAGTTGAACCAGATTACTGTGCGTAATCCTTACCCGCTTCCTCTTATTCCCGATTTATTTAACCAACTGGTGGGGTCCCAGTGGTTTTCTAAATTAGATCTCCGTGGGGCATACAATTTGATAAGAGTACGGGAGGGAGACGAGTGGAAGACAGCGTTTAACACGCCCCTGGGTCATTTCGAGAGTCTGGTTATGCCCTTTGGGCTTACTAATGCCCCTGCAATCTTCCAGGAGTTTATGAATGACATATTACGTCCTTTTATTGGTCACTTCCTGGTTGTGTACTTAGATGATATCCTCATCTTTTCTTCTAATTACGAGTCTCACTGTGAACACCTTCGGTCCGTCTTGTCTGTTCTAAAAGAGAATTCACTTAGTGTTAAAGTGGAAAAGTGTGTTTTTTGTGTCCAGGAGATTTCTTTTTTGGGGTTTGTCATTTCAAAGGACGGGTTCAAGATGGATTTAAGTAAGGTCAAGGCTATTTTAGACTGGGTTCAACCCGAGAACCTCAAAGCGTTACAGAGGTTTCTAGGGTTTGCTAACTTTTACCGTAAATTTATTAAGAATTTTTCGTTGATTGTTAAGCCTTTGACAGATTTGACCAAAAAGGGAGCTAAGATTTCGGAGTGGCCGCCGGAGGCCGAGAGAGCATTCCGGTCGCTTAAGCAACGCTTCGCTTCGGCACCTGTTTTGGTCCAACCCGTCAGCTCCTTACCATTTTTTGTTGAGGTGGACGTCTCTAGTGTGGGGGTTGGAGCGGTTTTGTCTCAAGGAGATGTTGAGGGCCGTAACCTGCGGGTTTGGGCTTTCTTCTCAAAGAGATTTTCGAAAACAGAATGTAATTACGATGTAGGTGAGAGAGTTGCCGGCGATTAAGTTAGCCTTTGAGGAATGGAGACATTTTTTAGAAGGTGCTGTGCATAAAGTGACGGTTTTCACGGACCATAAGAATTTGATGTATCTACAGTCAGCTAAGACGTTAAATTCTCGTCAGGCTCGTTGGTCTTTGTTCTTTTCCAGGTTTAACTTTCTAGTTACCTACCGACCAGGTTCGAAGAATGTGGTGGCGGACGCCCTGTCCCGGTCATTTGAGGCGGCACCCTGTGATGAGGTCCCTTCACAGATATTGGCCAAGGGAGTGGTGGTGGCCGTGATTTCTACTCACCTTCGCAAGGAGATTTCAGAAGCACAAGGCTTGGCTCCTGCCAACACCCCTAATGATAAGCTTTTTGTTCCTCTGAACCTTCGATTGTTATTATTACAGGAGGCTCATGATTCAGTCCTCTCGGGTCACCCTGGTATTTCTAATACTTTGAAATTAATCTCCAGGTCGTTTTGGTGGCCATCTATCAGAATGGACACTACGAAGTACGTGGAGTCCTGTGAGGTATGTGCCAGGTCGAAGTCCCTTAGAGGATTTCCTGTGGGGAAATTCTGCCCATTGCCTATTCCTGAGAAGCCTTGGACGCACATCTCTATGGATTTCATCACTGATCTACCGGTTTCTGGAGGATGTACGGTAATTTGGGTAATCACGGATCGGTTTAGTAAGATGTGCCATTTGGTGGCTTTACCCAAATTGCCGTCTGCCCCTCTTTTAGCTAGATCATTTGTGGAAAATTTTGTACGGCTTCATGGGGTACCGTCTGATATTGTGTCAGATAGGGGAGTGCAGCTCGTTTCCCGGTTCTGGAGGGCGTTTTGTAAACGCCTTAACATCTCTTTATCTTTTCTTCATCTTATCATCCACAATCCAACGGCCAGACTGAAAGGTTAAATCAAAGTTTGGAACAATATTTAAGGTGCTTTGTGAGCTCTGATCAGTTTGAGTGGAAAGAATTTTTACCATTAGCTGAGTTTGCTTTAAATAATCGTTCTTTGGAATCTACCGGGACCTCTCCTTTTTTCTGTAATTATGTGTTTCATCCGTCCTTTGGTCCGTTGTCATTAGCTAGTTCGGATGTCCCAGGGGAAGTTCAGTTTTCTGCTAAACTAGCTTCAGTCTGGTCTTGGTCAAGTAAAATCTAATTAGAGCTAGGGGTAAAGCTAAATTTTTTGCTGACAGTAAACGATCAGAATCCCATAAGTTCTCTGTGGGAGATAGGGTTTGGCTCTCTACACAGAATATTAGACTAAAAATACCATGCTTTAAACTTGGTCCCAAATATATTGGTCCATTTGAAATTGTAGAGATAATTAACCCTGTCTCAGTTCGTTTGCGCCTACCTGACTCTATGAGAATAACCAATGCCTTTCATGTGTCCTTACTAAAGAGGTATTTTTCATCCTTAGGCAGTGATTCAGTTTCACCACCCCCACCTGTCTTGGTCAATGGAGAGCTGCAGTTCGTGGTTCGTTCTATTGAGGACTCCCGGCTCTTTCATGGACGCATTCAGTATCTGGTCCATTGGAAAGGTTATGGGCCTGAGGAGAGATCATGGGTTTCGTCATCAGACATTTCTTCTAAGCAGTGCATTAGAGCCTTCCATCGTAGGTTTCCATTGAAGCCCGGTCCGGAGGTTCAGGAGGCACCTCCTTTAAGGGGGGGTACTGTTAGGTAGTTGGTCCAGACGGGCAGGGGTTAATTCTTGTCTGCCTATACTTTCTGCCTTGGGGAGGGGTTTGTTCCTGTGCCTCTGCCCCACCCTCTGTGGTGCTATATTAACTTGGGCTTCACACTTTCACTCTGCTGGTTATACTCTTGTGTCCAGCCATACCTGTGCTGTTGGGCCTTGAACTCAGGTTTTGTATGCTTCTCACTGTGTGTGTTAATTCTTGGATTTGTTGTCTGGGGGTCAGTGCAGGGGACTCCTGGTTTATTATGTTTTTACTTTCAGGGTCAGCTCCTAGGGATTCTAGTAAGGTTCCTGTGAGGTGTCTTCTTTTAAGAGGAAAACTCTGGCGTCAGGCAGGATCAGTCAGGGCGGATCGCAGGGTGATTGCTAATGTTATTTTCTCCTGCCTACTCTGTTTTACTTATTCAGTTATTTTGACTGCCCTTTGTTTGTTTCGTGTTTCTTCAATAAACCAGTTTATTTTGCATGTTTGTTTATTTTTCATTCGGTTCAGGGACAATCATAACAACATGAGAGGGTGATTGCTTATGGCAGCTGGTCTTTAAGGAAGTCGGAGCGCATCCCTGACAACTATAGCTTCTTTAGATTGGAACTTTTGGCACTGATGTGGGCCATGACAAAAAAGTATCTGACGGGTGCTGAGGTGACCGTAATGACAGACAATAACCCGTTACCGCACTTGGAGAACGCCAAGCTAGGGGCTCTTGAACAGATGTGGATGGCTCGCCTCTCCAAGTATCAATACCACATCAAGTTCTGAGCAGGGAGAGAGAAAAGCAACACGGATGCATTCTCCTGAGTCCCAATGGGGTTGCTGACCCAGAGTGTCGATGAGGAGCTAGAAGACATTAAAATACCGAACCTTGCCATGGTGCCCACATTCCAGTGGGGGGGCTACAGGGATGCTGATGGTGTTGGGGAAGACGTTAGCAGATTGGGAGAGGGTTCAAAATGTTATCTTACAAGTTCTGCTCTTACTTGTCATATTATGTATACAGTGCCTTGCGAAAGTATTCGGCCCCCTTGAACTTTTCAACCTTTTGCCGCATTTCAGGCTTCAAACATAAGGAAATAAAATTTTAATTTTTTGGTGAAGAATCAACAACAAGAGGGACACAATCATGAAGTGGAACGAAATTTATTGGATATTTTAAACTTTTGTGAAAAATAAAAAACTGAAAAGTGGGGTGTGCCAAATTATTCGGCCCCCTTAAGTTAATACTTTGCAGCGCCACCTTTTGCTGCGATTACAGCTGCAAGTCTCTTGGGGTATGTCTCTATCAGTTTTGCACATCGAGAGACTAAAATTCTTGCCCATTCTTCCTTGGAAAACAGCTCGAGCTCAGTGAGGTTGGATGGAGAGCGTTTGTGAACAGTAGTTTTCAGCTCTTTCCACAGATTTTCGATTGGATTCAGGTCTGGACTTTGACTTGGCCATTCTAACACCTGGATACGTTTATTTGTGAACCATTCCATTGTAGATTTTGCTTTATGTTTGGGATCATTGTCTTGTTGGAAGATAAATCTCTGTCCCAGTCTCAGGTCTTTTGCAGACTCCAACAGGTTTTCTTCCAGAATGGTCCTGTATTTGGCTCCATCCATCTTCCCATCAATTTTAACCATCTTCCCTGTCCCTGCTGAAGAAAAGCAGGCCCAAACCACGATGCTGCCACCACCATGTTAGACAGTGGGGATGGTGTGTTCAGGGTGATGAGTATAGTTTTGCATTGTGGCCAAAAAGTTCGATTTTGGTTTCATCTGACCAGAGCACCTTCTTGCACATGTTTGGTGTGTCTCCCAGGTGGCTTGTGGCAAACTTTAAAAAGATATGGATATCTTTGAGAAATGGCTTTCTTCTTGCCACTCTTCCATAAAGGCCAGATTTGTGCAGTGTACGACTGATTGTTGTCCTATGGACAGACTCTCCCACCTCAGCTTTAGATCATAGGCCTCTTGGCTGCATCTCTGATCAGTCTTCTCCTTGTTTGAGATGAAAGTTTAGAGGGACGGCCGGGTCTTGGTAGATTTGCAGTGGTCTGATACTCCTTCCATTTCAATATGATCGCTTGCACAGTGCTCCTTGGGATGTTTAAAGTTTGGGAAATCTTTTTATATCCAAATCCGGCTTTAAACTTCTCCACAACAGTATCACAGACTTGCCTGGTGCTTTTTTTGGTCTTCATGATGCTCTCTGCACTTTAAACAGAACCCTGAGACTATCACAGAGCAGGTGCATTTATACGGAGACTTGATTACACACAGGTGGATTATATATATCGTCATCAGTCATTTAGGACAACATTGGATCATTCAGAGATCCTCACTGAACTTCTGGAGTGAGTTTGCTGCACTGAAAGTAAAGTAAAGCCCTACTTTTCAGTTTTTTATTTTTTACAAATGTTTAAAATAACCAATAAATTTTGTTCCATTTCACAATTGTGTCCCACTTGTTGATTCTTCACCAAAAAATTAAAATTTTATATCCTTATGTTTGAAGCCTGAAATGTGGCAAAAGGTTGAAAAGTTCAAGGGGGCCGAATACTTTCGCAAGGCACTGTAGGTGACTTTAACCTAACACTGAGCAAGTTTGAGCGATATGGGCATTGACGTTGCTCCAAGGAGAAAAGAGGGAACACCCTTGTTGGTCCAAGGCACTGTAACATTATAATAATGTTAGTCCTTTATTCATGAGCACCTAATTTGCGCCTCGACCGTTTAGTACTAGTACTATCACTTCTCATGCAATTTGAGTAATCTCCCTTGTGCCCTGCGAGAATTGGTGCTTTGTGCACCTTTCCTGGTTCTTACTCTCTATTTTGCCTCGTTTGTACCCTCCCACGGTTCTTTGTCTGGTGGGGGAGAAGACAACTCCGCTATTGGTTGGGGTTGGGGGGGGGGCACTTTAATCTGGTATTGTACTCAACTTGGCTGGTTGTTCGGATGTTCAGGATAGGGCATCAATATTAGTTCTGAAGAGGTCCTACACCTGGGCCGTGTGGCTCCCGGTAATGTTCTCGCTGTATAAAACTGTAGCGGCAGATGTAGGTACTGCAGCACTGCCCCATAGACTTTAATGGGACAATGCTGCAGTACCTACACCTACCGCTACAGTTTTATACAGTGAGTGAGAAGCACAGCTCCCAGAACATAAACATAACCGGGGGCCTCGCTGTCTCAGTACAGTTGATCTGCAAGGCTCCCAGTTGTCAGATCCCAGTAGAAATTGGATAATCTTTTTAACAAGGCCTTCCAATGTTATTATCAAAAGCTGTCCGATATTAACTGTCTCCTCTTTCGCTTGTCACCCAAATCGATGCACGAGTGGATCAACGCATACATCACCTACAGTAGATGGCGCTTCTGCATCTCTCCCCTGAGACCTCAGAGGAGCTGTAAGGGAATCACTCGAGGAGCGATTCCCCAGTAGCTGCTGGAGAACTTAGGGGGGAGGGAAACAACAAGACAGTGGACCCTAAGCTGAATCCCCCCCACTGTCCCTGGTTAACTTGCCCGATCTGTCCTAGGTGACAGCCAGCAACTGGTCGACAATCCCTCCTTATAATAAGTGATAACTCAGAACGCAGACAAGACGCACAACAACAAAGGGAGGTCAGCTAGCCAAGGGGTCGGTAACAATCGAGCAATGCAGTACAGAATCAAAATCCAAGAGAATAGTCAAAGGTAAGCCAGTGGTCAGAAAATCAGAAGAGCAGGTAACAAGCAACAAGGAGTATAGCCAGTAAGCGAAATGCAATAGCAGGCGCCAATGGGAAAGTGAGCAAACAATAAATAGGGAGAAAGAACCCGCCCCAGACTTGATAGGAGGATAGGCTGTCAATCACAAAGGCAGGACTAAAGTTAACTTTTAGTGGAGCAGGAGGAAAGCAAGGTGAAGGAGAAGGGCGTGGTGGAAAATCAATTAAGGAGGTGAGGGAATAGGACAGTGTTCAGACAATACAAGAAAAACACAAAGGAAAGAATGACAACCGGGTACACCTCCTGTGCCGCAGCGTGCGCCCGGAGGACGGCGCCAAAGCAAGGACGTTACAGGAGCTGTATATACTTTTCACTGAGTAAGAAGTGTCTGCAATTTGAGGCAGGAGTCCAGGCCCAAATCTATTTATGCCGCTCTTTAAGACCCTGAATACTCTACTTGTGTCCTTCTGAATTAATGTCTTCAATAGTGTATCCCCTGATAGGCCTTTTCCCCGGAAGTCCATGGAAGCACACATTTCCATTTTACCTATACTGTGTAAAGATCCATACCTAGCCAGCAATTACTGTTCCATTTCCCTCATCAAATGCAATATTAAAACGTATGCAAAAATCATTGCAGATCACTTATAGCCCATCCTTCCACAAATTATTCATTGGGATCATGTGGGAGCTGTCTGAGCTACAAAGCCAAGGATAACACTATACATACACTGACCACAATAAAACATGCCTGATCCAATGGGGTTGCTGAAAAAAAAAGTGTATATTAAACACTTCAGGGTTTATATACCAGCGGACACTCAGTCTCTATTCCAAATTATCTTTGTCTTTTTACTCCAACAGATTCTCCATGATTTATCAGAAACTGCTTCTGTCCTGGTCGGGAAGGATCAATTTGTTTAAAATGGATGTCTTTCCTAGATTCTTATATCTATTTCAGCCAATCTGGTGCACCAGGGAGTAGAGATGAGTGAATTTCTCAAAAGATCGATTCTGCAGTTCGATTCGAATTTCCAAAAAAATTTGCTTCTATTCGGGCATACAGTGACCCAGTGGCAGCGGCATGAGGAGGACATTTTTCTTGGTCAGCCAAGGCAATTAAGTACCTGGGTGTGCTATTCCCCAGCTCCCTGTCTAACACATACGCTCTGAACTTCCTCCCACTTCTGCGCTCCCTCCAAGCTGACCTGTCGAAATGGGATACCAAGGGATCTATGACATCTTCTCCTCTGATAAGGATGACCCCCTACCAACGTTTGTGGTGAGCTGGGAGAGAGAGATTGGGTCTACTTTTCCACCTGATGTGCGGTTTTCTGCCTTTTGCTCCTGCCATAAGTTTTTTTTTCTCCTGTAAGGCACAGGAAACTAATTACAAAATCCTTTCGAGAAGGCATAGAGTTCCTTCTGTCCTCCACAAAATCTTCCCCTCAGCCTCCACTCAGTGCTGGCATTGCTCTGCAGGCTGGGGCACAATGCTACACATATGGTGGAATTGTTCACGTCTTCCCATTCTGGTATTAGATCCGTAGAGTCATTAGGGAAGTTACTGGTGTCGCAATCCAACCTTGCTTCTCCTCTCCATCTTTCCTCTTAAAATTCAGAAGCATGTTTGTAGATTAGTTGGTTACATGCTGATTGCGGCCAGGTCTGTCATTCCCCCGCCTTTGGAAATCCACCTCCCCTCCAACTTTGGGGGAATGGCTATAGAAGATTCTGCACATCCAGCAAATGAAAGCAGCACTATGCCAGGATGATAGTTCTCACCAGAAAGTCTAGTTACTCTGGAATACCTTTTATTACTCTCCCACCTTTCACTCCTTCTACTCTTCCTCTTTCGGAGCCACCCTCTGGCCTCTGTAGTGGTTCTTCTCACCTGTGATCTTTTCTCTTATCCTTTTTTTTTTTTCCTCTCACATCTGAATGTAATTTTGCTATGTTGATTGCTGCCCTACTGCGTCAGAAGCATTTCCCCTACATTCCCTCCTTTCTCCCCACCTCCCCCTGTTCCCTTTTTTTTATTTTCTTTTATTGTATTCCATTATTCCCCCTATTCTTGCTAGTCATTGCAGTGACTGTTTTTCCCCATTTGTTCTTTTATGATTCTCTTGTTATACCTTGAAAATTTTGCTAAAACTTTTTGATGGAAAAAAAAATTGATCCACTGGTTTTTACTGGCTCTGGCTCGTGTTGTGATTCCATGTCACTGCAGATCCAATTTGGAGTGGGACCAGGAGCTAAGCAATCCCATGTGCATTGAAGAACTTTTGCTGAGGATTGGGGTTTTCAGGACAATTTTGTGCACATATGGCCTCTTTTGGACTGTGAGTCAGACTCCTTCTACTCCACACTTCACCTGTAAGTTGGCCTGAGATGACTGATGTATCCACCTATCCCTTTTTTTCTTCCTCCCACCTTTATCCTTCCCCATGCCCACTTTCCGGCTTTCCTAGAGATGGGCAAAGCTATTAATTTTTAACAAAACCAAACAAATGGCGAATCATGTCAGGCAAACTAAAATGGCCTCTGCCCAGGGCTGGTTTTAGATAAAGTGTGGCCCTGGGCAAAATTAAGAGCGAGGTCCCAAATGCTGATATACAAACAACACAATTGTCTTCCAGTGGCAAACCTTTTAATAATGCCTCCTTTCTGCCCCCAAAACAGTAATAACAACCCCCATTTTCCCACACACAATTCAAATGAGCACCTTTGTACCGCCTAATAGATTTTTGCACCCCCTCATCAGTTATTATAGCGCATCCTTATAAATAGTCCCTGCTTATAAATAATATTACACCTTTATCAGTAATAGCTCCCTTATGAATGATTAATAGTGCCCTGTATCACTATTGTTCCCCCTTATTTGTAATAGTTCCCCCTTATCAGTAACAGTCACCGCATAAAAAGAATACTGCTTCCTTATAAATAGTTCCCCCTTATTAATAATAGCTCTCTCATAAATATTAGTTACCCTTATAAATAACAATCCCCATTATAACCAATAGCCCCCTTTATAAATAAGCCCACTTAACAATTATACCCCCTTATAAATAGTTCCTCCCTTATAAATAATAGCTCGTCTTATAAATAATAGCACCATAAACACCGATGGTAGTCTCACCACATATAACAAACCACTCCCCGGGACACCAGCCAGCAGGAGCCCAAAAGCAGCCAGACCAATCAAAAACCGTAGTTAATTGTAGGGGAAACTAACCACCATGTTTCCCCACCCCCAAATTTCCACTAACTCCAAGGACCCCACACCCCGCCACAGGGCGCACGCCTTGACCACCTTAAGGCTGCGCCCCCCTCCACCAAAGCCAATGCACGCTCCACCCCATCCTGCAAACCTAAAGCCCACATGTCAATCCCCACCGTGTTAAGGTGTACCCCATCTGCCAACCAAAAACCACCATCCAGCTCCTCCAACTCATGGTGCCTCACGATACCCCTGTTTCTCACCCAATCGACCTGTTAACCTTGGACCGAGCCCGATTAATCCGAGGCACCGACCTGGCCCATCGCCAGGAATGACGCGGGACTATATCCGACTAGACTATAATCAACCCCGGACATTCCACCCACAAACGGAGTAGATGATGTTTCACATCCCGGAACAGCTCCCTAAAAGGGCGAGCGCCCAGTTCATTCTCGCCTAAGTGCAAGACCAACACATCAGGGTGGCGGTCCAAGTGGGCGTACCTGTTAAACTCCTGTAACATGCGTCCCCACAGCATGCCCCAGAAACCCAGCCAGTGGACATAAGAATGTCCCAATATCCACACCAGGCAGGGGGGGGTGACCTGCAAAAACAAACAACCCACATAAACAACAGCAGAAAAGACAAACCACCCAAAGAGAACAAGAAGAGAACGGGAGACACTCACAGCAAATGAGGGCGCACATATGATATGAAACGACGCGATGCCCATCTGCCAATCCGCCGCACTACATCTGGTCCCAACCCCCACACTGAGGCCTCAGTAGCTGCGCCTATGTGGAAAAAGTGCGGGGCGAAAACCATCGGGTCAAGACCCAGGTCCTCCAAACACTTCCTAAAAACCCACGTGAACTGAAATCGAGACAAAAAGGAGCCGTCGGCATGACACAACAACGGGCCGACCCGTCCCTGTCGCAGCCCACCGAACTCTTGGAAACACCGCACTGGGCACATGGCCAACTCCGGCACGGAGAACAGACATACCCTACGGCCTCTGCCACACTGATCCATTTTTGAGCACCGAATGATAAACTCAACCCCAGACCCACTCAAACAGACATCCTGGAACAACCCACCCCCCGCAACAGACTTGCTTGGGGACAAAAGTTCCCCCACCCGCATAGCCCCAAAAAACGTCCAAGAAAAGGCCAGACGAAACAGGGCAACCTCGAACGGGGAGGAACATACCCTGCACAGAGCTGCCCCCAGGCGCTCCAATAATTGGAAAGAAACAGGCCGTCGCCTGTCTGGGCGATCCCGCCCCCTCCTGAAACCCCAAAGAGCCTGGGAAACCAAAAAATCCTTGGTCACGTCCACCCAACCCCGTAACCGAAAACCAAAAACCAACCCCGCCACCAACCGGTTCAACCTGGAAACCGACCAACCATCACCAATACTGCCGTGCACCTGTCTCTATCTGAAACAACACCATCTAACTCACCCACCACAGACTCGAATTCCCTCCACGCCGCCTCATAAGCTGCCCTGGTACCAACCGCTAGAGATGATCGAATCAGTTCCCCGGCTGCGGCAAGACCACGCCCCACAGGTGATCTGGACAAGGGATTCCCATGACATCCGCCTTGGGGGCCACCTGACGAAACCGCTCCCACTGAAACTGAGAGAGTCGGCAATGACATTGCTAATGCCCGGGACTTGAACTGCCACTACCCAAGCATTCAGAGCCAGACAACGCAACACCAAACATCGTAACAGCTGAACGACCAGAGGGGAAGAAGCCGACAGCGAGTTAATGGCACTTACCACCAACTGGTTGTTGCAATGGAAACGCACCTTCCTGTTCCAAAATCGATCCCCCCAAACTTCCAATGCCACCACAATAGGGAATAGTTCCAACAAACACAAATTCCTAACCAACCCCATCTCCACCCATTCCGACGACCAACGACCCGCGCACCACTGACCTTGACAAAAAGCCCCAAAACCGACCGCCCCCACCATGTCCATGTACAAATCCCAGTCAAAAACGTCAACCACAGGCGACATTACCAAGGAGCGGCTGTTATATTTACACAAAAATCTGGCCCACACCTTTAAGTCGCCCCTGTGATCCCTGGTCAACCAGATAAAATGCCTGGGTGACGTCACCCCAGCCGAAGCACTCGCCAAGCGCCTGCAAAACACCCGCCCCATGGGCATAATCCTACAGGCAAAGTTTAGTTTTCCCAGCAGTGACTGCAAGTCCCGGAGCATGATCTTCCGCAACCTAGCAGCGCGCCCCTACCTCCTGCCGAAGAGATATCAATTTATCCTCCGGGAGGCGACACTCCATGCACTCTGTATCAATAGTGATGCCTAGGAAACACAGACATGATGACGGGTCCTCCGTCTTACCTGGGGCTAAGGGGACCCCAAAACGTGCTGCCACCCATTCCAGGGTCCGGAGCAAGGAAAGGCAAACAGAGGAGGTGACTGGACCAAGGCACAAGAAATCGTCCAAGTAGTGGATGACGGACCCAACACCTGCCAGGTCACGCACCACCCACTCCAAGAACGAGCTAAAGGCCTCAAAATAAGCACACGAGATCGAGCATCCCTTAGGGAGACAACGATCCACAAAGTATGCCCCATCCCAGTAACACCCCAAGAGCCGTAGGCTCTCCGGATGAACCGGGAGGAGGCGGAATGCCAACTCCACGTCCGTCTTCGCCATCAGTGCCCCGGGCCCGTATTTCTGCACTCAATGAACCACCAAATCAAATGAAGTATAAACAACTGAACTCAGATCGGGGTCAATACCATCATTAACTGACCCCCCTCTGGGGTGCGACAAATGATGTATTAACCTAAACTTATTGGGCTTTTTTTTTGGAACTACCCCAAGTGGGGAAACTACAAAATCCGCAAACGGCGGGAAACTAAAGGGGCCCGCCATGCGCCCCAAGGAGACCTCCCTGGCCAACTTCTCACCGACCACACGCGGATGCCGATAGGCAGAGACCAGATTTCGCGTGCACAAGGAGGCCCCCTGGAGGGAAGACGGGATCCGAAAGCCCTGCCAAAAGCCATCAAGCAACAACCGAGCCTTAAGACGATCCGGATACCAATTTAGATAAGGCTCCATCTTGCACAGCTTCACCGGCGTCAGCCCCATGACCAGCCGCCCCGCCTGACTGTCGTCCCTTCCCCCTCTTAAAACAGCGGGCTGAACCATGGGAGGCGCCCCCACACACGGAACAGGCGTGCTTGAACTTGCAGGACGTCCCAAACTTGCACTGGCCTTCATTAAATTGCCAGCAGAAACCTATCTTACCTCCAGTTCCCTGTCCCGCCCCAGACTGACTAGCGAAGGCCAGAGGCTCCAGCCCCCCCCCCCCTGAAAGGGCTGCCCAAACCGGGAAGGGGCCATGACCCTCAACCACAGCCCAATGTCTTTTTGGTCCCACCGAATAGACGGGCGGATCGCCCTGCGCTGACGGAACTGCTCATCATAGTGCAGGCAAGTCTGACCACCGTACACCCTATATGCCACGCCAATGGCATCCAAGTAGGAAAAAAGTCCTGAACAATGTTCAGAAGCTTTTTCACCAATAACACTAGCTATTATGGCGAATGCCTGCAGCCAGTTGGTAAAAGTCTGCGGGATCAAACGCCACCACCTCTTCTCTTCCTCCTCCTTCTTACTCTCATCCCGCTTGCCCTTATTTAAGTTAAAATTTTCTAGAGGAAGCAGGGAAAAGATTTCAACGTATTCGTCAAGCCAAATCTTGTCCTTCCCCTCCTTCTTCAAATGAGCACCCAGGGGACCCTCAAAACAGACGTAGACCTCCCCTCTGGCTCTATCGTCTAAACGGATGCCGTCCCCATCCTTCTCGGTCTGCATGGACACCGCCACACCCACTTCCTTTTGGACCAGACTATCAGACGGCAATACTATCACCGGAGGGGCCGGGGGGCCCCCAACCCACACGGAAACCCAGGAGCCACCACTCCCCCCTACCCCACTTGAGCGCGCTAACACATGACAAAGCCCTCCCAATAGCTCCCGCAGCTCCTCCCCTAAATCCCCCGCCGACATCGCAGCCGCCGGACCAAACCCAGCCGCCACGTCAGGTCCCTCCCCACTCACCTGAGATCTAAACAACGCTGGCACAGAACAAGACAAGGACATACACTCACCAGGCTGCTCAGAAGCTGTGATCCCGCCAGCCGCAGATCCAGAATCCACTCGCAGTGAAGAGTCCAAGAAGTCGTCACCTTCATAGTCATGGATGCTGCTACCAGCCGCCGCGGCACCTGAACAGCCGGCACACGAAGGGCACCCCTGCCTGGAGGTCGTCAGCAATCCCGATGAGGACCGGCCAGAAGACCGTTCCGCCGGAAGCACCCTGCCGATCTACGGGCGCTGGACTACGCCCGGCCGCTCTCGCAGGCCGGCGTGAATCACCAGGTGGCATCAGTTGTCTCCCAAGACGACTAGTGGGCCCCCCGACTGGAGCATCGCCATGGCTGTAGTTGGAGGAGGAGTCAAGGAGGGAAGGGGGAGGGGCCGCCCGGGCAGCGAGCTCCGCCCCCTCCCCTCCGCTGGGATGGATGACTCCCACTGCCCTTGACTGCAGGGCACGCTCGCCGGCCTGGAGGGTCCATGGAAGGGCTCCAGCGCTGACGCCGGGACCTCGGTGCTGCATCTGGGCTGAGACGCCGCCGCCGGGCCGAGGCCATGCCCACCGGAGCCAGGGAAGGAGAGGGTGACGGAGAGGCCGCCGACGCTGGACTAGGCCGCGGGGAGCCGGGCGCCACACCACTGGGGACCACATCAACGATCCCCAGCACCTGCTGCCTCAACCAGGCAGCATCGATGGAGCTGGAAGCAGCGCGCCTCGGAGCTGCCTCACTGGATTACCTCGAAGGTCGGCCATCGGACAGGTAGGGGAAAGTCCTCAATGGCTCCTTCCCAGCGGTGAATGACTGCGGGAACCACGCCCCCCCCTAACCGATGGCCTGATATTTTATATCCCCACCCCCCCCGGTTTCCCCCCCCGGGGGGCCCCCCCCCCCCCCCCGGGGGGTGGGGGCCCCCCCCGGGGCCCCCCCCCCGCCCCCCCCCCCCCCCCCCCCCCCCCCCCCCCCCCCCTTAGATATAAAAAAATTTGTCAGTTAGTTTAGTAAGAGTTAATCAATTACAGGCAGATTAGTGAGAGAAATCAATAAATAGGATGGAGTGAGAGTGCATATCTGTGTTTTTTCACTAATTCCACCCCATTTTTATTTTTTTTTTTTTCCCCCCCATAAATTTTAAAAAAAAATAACCAAAAAAAAAAAAAAAAAAAAATTAAAAAAAAAAAAAAAAAAAAAAAAAACATATATTTTTTTAAAAAAAAAAAAAAAAATGTAAAGATTAAAAATTTATGACTTTGGAAAGGCAAGAATACAAGGCGAAAATACAGAAATGAAAAATGACTGGAGAAGGAAGGGGTTAAACTAGTTCTCAGAAATGTAATGCAATAGAATGAAGAAGTTTTTGAAGAAAACAAAAAATATAACAATGCTTTTAGATATGGGTGGGTGGGTCACAATATAACGTGCGGAAAATTACTCCATGTAACATTCTACACAACATTAGACAAAACTTAAAAAAATACAGGACTCAAGGAAAACTTAAGTAGGATTGTTTATACCACATATGTCTGACAAATGACTCAGGTTACCTATTTCTTTGCTGTAGGGTTTCTATGAGATTGATGTTTCCTATCTGTAGAGAAACCCTCTATCTCTGCCGGGTGTAGTGGCGTGTACCTGTAATCCTAGTTTCACTGGGAGGCTTAGGCTGTGGGATCGCTTCAGTTTGGGAGTTCTGGGCTTGCTGTTTGCCCTATACTCATCACTAACATGATCACCCTGAATTAAGGGAGTATGTACCAGCCCACGTTAAAACAAAATGAGTCGATAGTAGGATAGAAAGGCACTTTAAAAAAGCACTTAATAAAAAAAAGCACTTTGCAGCTGGAGAGTAACAACCTGCACAACAAAGTGAAACCCAGCCTTTTTTGTTGGTGCAGATGTAAATTTTTCTCTGCAACTTTTTGAAATAGTAGTGGGATGGTGTGTTATGTCATAGTCAGGGCCGGTTTTAGACAAAGTGGGGCCCTGGGCCAAATTAAAAGCGGGGCCCAAAATGCTGATATGCAAACAACACCATCGTCTTGCAGTGGCAGCCCCTATAATAACGCCTCCTTTCTGCCAACAAAAAAGTAATAACAAGCCCCATTTTACCACACACAATTAGTTGGCATGGCACGGCAGCAGGCCCTGTGCCCTCACCTGTCCTCAACCTGCCTCTGTGCTTTTCTGTTCCCTCAGCTAGAGAACTACTCTATGCTGTGGGCTCAGATCCACTGTACAGTGAGGAGGAGGTACTAGAGGACAGTCAGCAGCTACTGCTCAGCCAAGATGTGGAGGAGACATCCGCCGCTTCCTGTGGTAGGCGGATCTAGGCTTGCTGTTTGCCCTATACTCATCACTAACATGATGACCCTGGTCTAAGGGAGTATGCACCAGCCCACGTTAAAACAAAATCAGTCGGTAGTAGGATAGAAAGGCACTTTAAAAAAGCACTTAGTAAGAAAAAGCACTTAGCAGCCGGAGAGGAACAACCTGCACAACAAAGTGAAACCCAGCCTTTTTTTGTTGATGCAGATGTAAATTTTTCATCAGTTATTATAGCTAGAGAGGAGCAAAATGATTCTGCAGAAGTGGAATTCGATCCAAATTTCAGGAAATCTTCGATTCGCCACGATTCTGGATTTCCTCACGCTTCGATGCATCGAATCGCATTTTTTTTTTTTTTTTTAAATGGCCACCGCACATGTTAGGACAAGGGGGAAGGGACTCTGGGAGCACGGGATCACCCACAATGCCAAGCGGGAAGCTAATCAGCAGCCAGCAGGACCTGTGATGTCACAGCCCTATAAAAACCCTAGGCCATTTTAGGTACAGTCATTCCACATCGCTCTTACTGTAGGCACAGATGTCGGCAGGAGCTAGGGAAAGACTTAGAAAACAGATAGAAGTTCAGGGAAAGAGGCTGAGCCTTAGAACTGTAGGGAAAGCATAGGGAGGAATTGAGAGAAGAATTTGGGGTGGTTGCAGGCTGATTTACAGCAAGAATTTGCAGAATAATTCACATTGCAGCACTCACTGCCGTTATACTGCTGCTCATTACTCATATCTGTGTCATCACAGTGGAACACAACAAGCCTTTTGCAGTGCAGTACAGCAAAAAAAAGTGAAATATCATACACTAATATCTGCACGTAGCTGTAAAAGAAGCCTTTTTAAAGGCCTTTATTACAAGGGGCTGTTCTTACTGTTCTTACAAGGCATAATATTATTCAGTACTATTGTGCCAAAGCCATATCTGCACATATCTGTAAAAAAAAGCCTTTTAAAGGTGTTTATTATAAGGGGCTTATTCATTGTTCTTACAAGACATAACATTATTCAGTACTATTGTGCCAAAGAAAACTGAATTATCATCCAATAATATCTGCACTTATCTGTAATAAAGGCTTTTAATGTGGGGAAAGACATAATGACCATATTTGCCATTTTGTTACCAGTATCAAGTTGCAGGCAACATTTAAAAACAGTATTGTCAATAAAAATTAAATAATTCTTAGCGGTTATCACTTATCTAAAGGTCTTTATTATTGTCAAAACACATAAAAAGGACCATATTTGCCATTTTGTTACCAGTATAAAGTTGCAGGCCATTTTTCAATACAGTATTGTCAATATTAATTCAATAATTCACTAATTCTTAGCGGTTATCACTTATTTAAAGGTCTTTATTAGTGCCAAAACACATAAAAAGGACCATATTCGCCATTTTGTTACCAGTATAAAGTTGCTGGCCATTTATAAATAGTACTGTCAATAATTCAATAATTCTGAGCTACAAATCTCTGCCTTTATCACGCTTTTTTTTAATTGGTTTTCATTAGTGGGTGAAGAAATAAGGGGCATATTTGCCGTTCTCTTCAAAGTAGAAAATAACAGGCCTTTTTGCCCTTTACAATTATGTTTTTTCATTGATCAGTATGTCAGACAGAGAAGCGAGAGGCCATGCACAGGAGAGGGCCACAGGCCTAAATGTTTCTGGCGCAGGCACAGGTCGCAGCAGAGTAAGGGGGCGTGGCAGCAGGGATCAGTTACAGAGGCCTGAGCTCCTAGTGTCAAGTAGTGGTCGTGTCTTGACCAGCAACCCAACGGTTGTAGACTGGTTGACACGGTCATCCAATTCATCCCAAGTCACATTAGACATCCCCAGCCAAGAGTCAGTGGGTTCATCAGACACAACCCTTAGTTGGCATGGCCCGGCAGCAGGCCCTGTGCCCTCACCTGTCCTCAACCTGCCTCTGTCCTTTTCTATTCCCTCAGCTAGAGAACTACTCTATGCTGTGGGCTTAGGATCCACTGTACAGTGAGGAGGAGGTACTAGAGGACAGTCAGCAGCTACTGCTCAGCCAAGATGTGGAGGAGACATCCGCCGCTTCCTGCGGTAGGCGGGCAAGTAGTGATGAGGAGAGTGGCATGGGAGCTGGTGTTGAGGAGGACATCAGTGACCTGCAGACAGTAGTGGATGACGATGTAGCCGATCGTAATTGGGAGCCGGGTGACAAAGGGGTCTCATCGTCATCAGGAGAAGAGGGTTGCAGCTTGCGCATAAGGCAGCGGGGGAGTCAGCAGGGTGGCAGCAGTGTGAGGTCGGGAGCTAAACGTGCCCGGGGTAGACCACCCGCTTTTCATGAAAATGAAAAGATTAAAAATTTATGACTTTGGAAAGGCAAGAATACAAGGCGAAAATACAGAAATGAAAAATGACTGGAGAAGGAAGGGGTTAAACTAGTTCTCAGAAATGTAATGCAATAGAATGAAGAAGTTTTTGAAGAAAACAAAAAATATAACAATGCTTTTAGATATGGGTGGGTGGGTCACAATATAACGTGCGGAAAATTACTCCATGTAACATTCTACACAACATTAGACAAAACTTAAAAAAATACAGGACTCAAGGAAAACTTAAGTAGGATTGTTTATACCACATATGTCTGACAAATGACTCAGGTTACCTATTTCTTTGCTGTAGGGTTTCTATGAGATTGATGTTTCCTATCTGTAGAGAAACCCTCTATCTCTGCCGGGTGTAGTGGCGTGTACCTGTAATCCTAGTTTCACTGGGAGGCTTAGGCTGTGGGATCGCTTCAGTTTGGGAGTTCTGGGCTTGCTGTTTGCCCTATACTCATCACTAACATGATCACCCTGAATTAAGGGAGTATGTACCAGCCCACGTTAAAACAAAATGAGTCGATAGTAGGATAGAAAGGCACTTTAAAAAAGCACTTAATAAAAAAAAGCACTTTGCAGCTGGAGAGTAACAACCTGCACAACAAAGTGAAACCCAGCCTTTTTTGTTGGTGCAGATGTAAATTTTTCTCTGCAACTTTTTGAAATAGTAGTGGGATGGTGTGTTATGTCATAGTCAGGGCCGGTTTTAGACAAAGTGGGGCCCTGGGCCAAATTAAAAGCGGGGCCCAAAATGCTGATATGCAAACAACACCATCGTCTTGCAGTGGCAGCCCCTATAATAACGCCTCCTTTCTGCCAACAAAAAAGTAATAACAAGCCCCATTTTACCACACACAATTAGTTGGCATGGCACGGCAGCAGGCCCTGTGCCCTCACCTGTCCTCAACCTGCCTCTGTGCTTTTCTGTTCCCTCAGCTAGAGAACTACTCTATGCTGTGGGCTCAGATCCACTGTACAGTGAGGAGGAGGTACTAGAGGACAGTCAGCAGCTACTGCTCAGCCAAGATGTGGAGGAGACATCCGCCGCTTCCTGTGGTAGGCGGATCTAGGCTTGCTGTTTGCCCTATACTCATCACTAACATGATGACCCTGGTCTAAGGGAGTATGCACCAGCCCACGTTAAAACAAAATCAGTCGGTAGTAGGATAGAAAGGCACTTTAAAAAAGCACTTAGTAAGAAAAAGCACTTAGCAGCCGGAGAGGAACAACCTGCACAACAAAGTGAAACCCAGCCTTTTTTTGTTGATGCAGATGTAAATTTTTCATCAGTTATTATAGCTAGAGAGGAGCAAAATGATTCTGCAGAAGTGGAATTCGATCCAAATTTCAGGAAATCTTCGATTCGCCACGATTCTGGATTTCCTCACGCTTCGATGCATCGAATCGCATTTTTTTTTTTTTTTTTAAATGGCCACCGCACATGTTAGGACAAGGGGGAAGGGACTCTGGGAGCACGGGATCACCCACAATGCCAAGCGGGAAGCTAATCAGCAGCCAGCAGGACCTGTGATGTCACAGCCCTATAAAAACCCTAGGCCATTTTAGGTACAGTCATTCCACATCGCTCTTACTGTAGGCACAGATGTCGGCAGGAGCTAGGGAAAGACTTAGAAAACAGATAGAAGTTCAGGGAAAGAGGCTGAGCCTTAGAACTGTAGGGAAAGCATAGGGAGGAATTGAGAGAAGAATTTGGGGTGGTTGCAGGCTGATTTACAGCAAGAATTTGCAGAATAATTCACATTGCAGCACTCACTGCCGTTATACTGCTGCTCATTACTCATATCTGTGTCATCACAGTGGAACACAACAAGCCTTTTGCAGTGCAGTACAGCAAAAAAAAGTGAAATATCATACACTAATATCTGCACGTAGCTGTAAAAGAAGCCTTTTTAAAGGCCTTTATTACAAGGGGCTGTTCTTACTGTTCTTACAAGGCATAATATTATTCAGTACTATTGTGCCAAAGCCATATCTGCACATATCTGTAAAAAAAAGCCTTTTAAAGGTGTTTATTATAAGGGGCTTATTCATTGTTCTTACAAGACATAACATTATTCAGTACTATTGTGCCAAAGAAAACTGAATTATCATCCAATAATATCTGCACTTATCTGTAATAAAGGCTTTTAATGTGGGGAAAGACATAATGACCATATTTGCCATTTTGTTACCAGTATCAAGTTGCAGGCAACATTTAAAAACAGTATTGTCAATAAAAATTAAATAATTCTTAGCGGTTATCACTTATCTAAAGGTCTTTATTATTGTCAAAACACATAAAAAGGACCATATTTGCCATTTTGTTACCAGTATAAAGTTGCAGGCCATTTTTCAATACAGTATTGTCAATATTAATTCAATAATTCACTAATTCTTAGCGGTTATCACTTATTTAAAGGTCTTTATTAGTGCCAAAACACATAAAAAGGACCATATTCGCCATTTTGTTACCAGTATAAAGTTGCTGGCCATTTATAAATAGTACTGTCAATAATTCAATAATTCTGAGCTACAAATCTCTGCCTTTATCACGCTTTTTTTTAATTGGTTTTCATTAGTGGGTGAAGAAATAAGGGGCATATTTGCCGTTCTCTTCAAAGTAGAAAATAACAGGCCTTTTTGCCCTTTACAATTATGTTTTTTCATTGATCAGTATGTCAGACAGAGAAGCGAGAGGCCATGCACAGGAGAGGGCCACAGGCCTAAATGTTTCTGGCGCAGGCACAGGTCGCAGCAGAGTAAGGGGGCGTGGCAGCAGGGATCAGTTACAGAGGCCTGAGCTCCTAGTGTCAAGTAGTGGTCGTGTCTTGACCAGCAACCCAACGGTTGTAGACTGGTTGACACGGTCATCCAATTCATCCCAAGTCACATTAGACATCCCCAGCCAAGAGTCAGTGGGTTCATCAGACACAACCCTTAGTTGGCATGGCCCGGCAGCAGGCCCTGTGCCCTCACCTGTCCTCAACCTGCCTCTGTCCTTTTCTATTCCCTCAGCTAGAGAACTACTCTATGCTGTGGGCTTAGGATCCACTGTACAGTGAGGAGGAGGTACTAGAGGACAGTCAGCAGCTACTGCTCAGCCAAGATGTGGAGGAGACATCCGCCGCTTCCTGCGGTAGGCGGGCAAGTAGTGATGAGGAGAGTGGCATGGGAGCTGGTGTTGAGGAGGACATCAGTGACCTGCAGACAGTAGTGGATGACGATGTAGCCGATCGTAATTGGGAGCCGGGTGACAAAGGGGTCTCATCGTCATCAGGAGAAGAGGGTTGCAGCTTGCGCATAAGGCAGCGGGGGAGTCAGCAGGGTGGCAGCAGTGTGAGGTCGGGAGCTAAACGTGCCCGGGGTAGACCACCCGCTTTTCATGAAAATGAAAAGATTAAAAATTTATGACTTTGGAAAGGCAAGAATACAAGGCGAAAATACAGAAATGAAAAATGACTGGAGAAGGAAGGGGTTAAACTAGTTCTCAGAAATGTAATGCAATAGAATGAAGAAGTTTTTGAAGAAAACAAAAAATATAACAATGCTTTTAGATATGGGTGGGTGGGTCACAATATAACGTGCGGAAAATTACTCCATGTAACATTCTACACAACATTAGACAAAACTTAAAAAAATACAGGACTCAAGGAAAACTTAAGTAGGATTGTTTATACCACATATGTCTGACAAATGACTCAGGTTACCTATTTCTTTGCTGTAGGGTTTCTATGAGATTGATGTTTCCTATCTGTAGAGAAACCCTCTATCTCTGCCGGGTGTAGTGGCGTGTACCTGTAATCCTAGTTTCACTGGGAGGCTTAGGCTGTGGGATCGCTTCAGTTTGGGAGTTCTGGGCTTGCTGTTTGCCCTATACTCATCACTAACATGATCACCCTGAATTAAGGGAGTATGTACCAGCCCACGTTAAAACAAAATGAGTCGATAGTAGGATAGAAAGGCACTTTAAAAAAGCACTTAATAAAAAAAAGCACTTTGCAGCTGGAGAGTAACAACCTGCACAACAAAGTGAAACCCAGCCTTTTTTGTTGGTGCAGATGTAAATTTTTCTCTGCAACTTTTTGAAATAGTAGTGGGATGGTGTGTTATGTCATAGTCAGGGCCGGTTTTAGACAAAGTGGGGCCCTGGGCCAAATTAAAAGCGGGGCCCAAAATGCTGATATGCAAACAACACCATCGTCTTGCAGTGGCAGCCCCTATAATAACGCCTCCTTTCTGCCAACAAAAAAGTAATAACAAGCCCCATTTTACCACACACAATTAGTTGGCATGGCACGGCAGCAGGCCCTGTGCCCTCACCTGTCCTCAACCTGCCTCTGTGCTTTTCTGTTCCCTCAGCTAGAGAACTACTCTATGCTGTGGGCTCAGATCCACTGTACAGTGAGGAGGAGGTACTAGAGGACAGTCAGCAGCTACTGCTCAGCCAAGATGTGGAGGAGACATCCGCCGCTTCCTGTGGTAGGCGGATCTAGGCTTGCTGTTTGCCCTATACTCATCACTAACATGATGACCCTGGTCTAAGGGAGTATGCACCAGCCCACGTTAAAACAAAATCAGTCGGTAGTAGGATAGAAAGGCACTTTAAAAAAGCACTTAGTAAGAAAAAGCACTTAGCAGCCGGAGAGGAACAACCTGCACAACAAAGTGAAACCCAGCCTTTTTTTGTTGATGCAGATGTAAATTTTTCATCAGTTATTATAGCTAGAGAGGAGCAAAATGATTCTGCAGAAGTGGAATTCGATCCAAATTTCAGGAAATCTTCGATTCGCCACGATTCTGGATTTCCTCACGCTTCGATGCATCGAATTTCCCCTTTTTTTTTTTTTTTAAATGGCCACCGCACATGTTAGGACAAGGGGGAAGGGACTCTGGGAGCACGGGATCACCCACAATGCCAAGCGGGAAGCTAATCAGCAGCCAGCAGGACCTGTGATGTCACAGCCCTATAAAAACCCTAGGCCATTTTAGGTACAGTCATTCCACATCGCTCTTACTGTAGGCACAGATGTCGGCAGGAGCTAGGGAAAGACTTAGAAAACAGATAGAAGTTCAGGGAAAGAGGCTGAGCCTTAGAACTGTAGGGAAAGCATAGGGAGGAATTGAGAGAAGAATTTGGGGTGGTTGCAGGCTGATTTACAGCAAGAATTTGCAGAATAATTCACATTGCAGCACTCACTGCCGTTATACTGCTGCTCATTACTCATATCTGTGTCATCACAGTGGAACACAACAAGCCTTTTGCAGTGCAGTACAGCAAAAAAAAAGTGAAATATCATACACTAATATCTGCACGTAGCTGTAAAAGAAGCCTTTTTAAAGGCCTTTATTACAAGGGGCTGTTCTTACTGTTCTTACAAGGCATAATATTATTCAGTACTATTGTGCCAAAGCCATATCTGCACATATCTGTAAAAAAAAGCCTTTTAAAGGTGTTTATTATAAGGGGCTTATTCATTGTTCTTACAAGACATAACATTATTCAGTACTATTGTGCCAAAGAAAACTGAATTATCATCCAATAATATCTGCACTTATCTGTAATAAAGGCTTTTAATGTGGGGAAAGACATAATGACCATATTTGCCATTTTGTTACCAGTATCAAGTTGCAGGCAACATTTAAAAACAGTATTGTCAATAAAAATTAAATAATTCTTAGCGGTTATCACTTATCTAAAGGTCTTTATTATTGTCAAAACACATAAAAAGGACCATATTTGCCATTTTGTTACCAGTATAAAGTTGCAGGCCATTTTTCAATACAGTATTGTCAATATTAATTCAATAATTCACTAATTCTTAGCGGTTATCACTTATTTAAAGGTCTTTATTAGTGCCAAAACACATAAAAAGGACCATATTCGCCATTTTGTTACCAGTATAAAGTTGCTGGCCATTTATAAATAGTACTGTCAATAATTCAATAATTCTGAGCTACAAATCTCTGCCTTTATCACGCTTTTTTTTAATTGGTTTTCATTAGTGGGTGAAGAAATAAGGGGCATATTTGCCGTTCTCTTCAAAGTAGAAAATAACAGGCCTTTTTGCCCTTTACAATTATGTTTTTTCATTGATCAGTATGTCAGACAGAGAAGCGAGAGGCCATGCACAGGAGAGGGCCACAGGCCTAAATGTTTCTGGCGCAGGCACAGGTCGCAGCAGAGTAAGGGGGCGTGGCAGCAGGGATCAGTTACAGAGGCCTGAGCTCCTAGTGTCAAGTAGTGGTCGTGTCTTGACCAGCAACCCAACGGTTGTAGACTGGTTGACACGGTCATCCAATTCATCCCAAGTCACATTAGACATCCCCAGCCAAGAGTCAGTGGGTTCATCAGACACAACCCTTAGTTGGCATGGCCCGGCAGCAGGCCCTGTGCCCTCACCTGTCCTCAACCTGCCTCTGTCCTTTTCTATTCCCTCAGCTAGAGAACTACTCTATGCTGTGGGCTTAGGATCCACTGTACAGTGAGGAGGAGGTACTAGAGGACAGTCAGCAGCTACTGCTCAGCCAAGATGTGGAGGAGACATCCGCCGCTTCCTGCGGTAGGCGGGCAAGTAGTGATGAGGAGAGTGGCATGGGAGCTGGTGTTGAGGAGGACATCAGTGACCTGCAGACAGTAGTGGATGACGATGTAGCCGATCGTAATTGGGAGCCGGGTGACAAAGGGGTCTCATCGTCATCAGGAGAAGAGGGTTGCAGCTTGCGCATAAGGCAGCGGGGGAGTCAGCAGGGTGGCAGCAGTGTGAGGTCGGGAGCTAAACGTGCCCGGGGTAGACCACCCGCTTTTCATGAAAATGAAAAGATTAAAAATTTATGACTTTGGAAAGGCAAGAATACAAGGCGAAAATACAGAAATGAAAAATGACTGGAGAAGGAAGGGGTTAAACTAGTTCTCAGAAATGTAATGCAATAGAATGAAGAAGTTTTTGAAGAAAACAAAAAATATAACAATGCTTTTAGATATGGGTGGGTGGGTCACAATATAACGTGCGGAAAATTACTCCATGTAACATTCTACACAACATTAGACAAAACTTAAAAAAATACAGGACTCAAGGAAAACTTAAGTAGGATTGTTTATACCACATATGTCTGACAAATGACTCAGGTTACCTATTTCTTTGCTGTAGGGTTTCTATGAGATTGATGTTTCCTATCTGTAGAGAAACCCTCTATCTCTGCCGGGTGTAGTGGCGTGTACCTGTAATCCTAGTTTCACTGGGAGGCTTAGGCTGTGGGATCGCTTCAGTTTGGGAGTTCTGGGCTTGCTGTTTGCCCTATACTCATCACTAACATGATCACCCTGAATTAAGGGAGTATGTACCAGCCCACGTTAAAACAAAATGAGTCGATAGTAGGATAGAAAGGCACTTTAAAAAAGCACTTAATAAAAAAAAGCACTTTGCAGCTGGAGAGTAACAACCTGCACAACAAAGTGAAACCCAGCCTTTTTTGTTGGTGCAGATGTAAATTTTTCTCTGCAACTTTTTGAAATAGTAGTGGGATGGTGTGTTATGTCATAGTCAGGGCCGGTTTTAGACAAAGTGGGGCCCTGGGCCAAATTAAAAGCGGGGCCCAAAATGCTGATATGCAAACAACACCATCGTCTTGCAGTGGCAGCCCCTATAATAACGCCTCCTTTCTGCCAACAAAAAAGTAATAACAAGCCCCATTTTACCACACACAATTAGTTGGCATGGCACGGCAGCAGGCCCTGTGCCCTCACCTGTCCTCAACCTGCCTCTGTGCTTTTCTGTTCCCTCAGCTAGAGAACTACTCTATGCTGTGGGCTCAGATCCACTGTACAGTGAGAAGGAGGTACTAGAGGACAGTCAGCAGCTACTGCTCAGCCAAGATGTGGAGGAGACATCCGCCGCTTCCTGTGGTAGGCGGATCTAGGCTTGCTGTTTGCCCTATACTCATCACTAACATGATGACCCTGGTCTAAGGGAGTATGCACCAGCCCACGTTAAAACAAAATCAGTCGGTAGTAGGATAGAAAGGCACTTTAAAAAAGCACTTAGTAAGAAAAAGCACTTAGCAGCCGGAGAGGAACAACCTGCACAACAAAGTGAAACCCAGCCTTTTTTTGTTGATGCAGATGTAAATTTTTCATCAGTTATTATAGCTAGAGAGGAGCAAAATGATTCTGCAGAAGTGGAATTCGATCCAAATTTCAGGAAATCTTCGATTCGCCACGATTCTGGATTTCCTCACGCTTCGATGCATCGAATCGCATTTTTTTTTTTTTTTTTTAAATGGCCACCGCACATGTTAGGACAAGGGGGAAGGGACTCTGGGAGCACGGGATCACCCACAATGCCAAGCGGGAAGCTAATCAGCAGCCAGCAGGACCTGTGATGTCACAGCCCTATAAAAACCCTAGGCCATTTTAGGTACAGTCATTCCACATCGCTCTTACTGTAGGCACAGATGTCGGCAGGAGCTAGGGAAAGACTTAGAAAACAGATAGAAGTTCAGGGAAAGAGGCTGAGCCTTAGAACTGTAGGGAAAGCATAGGGAGGAATTGAGAGAAGAATTTGGGGTGGTTGCAGGCTGATTTACAGCAAGAATTTGCAGAATAATTCACATTGCAGCACTCACTGCCGTTATACTGCTGCTCATTACTCATATCTGTGTCATCACAGTGGAACACAACAAGCCTTTTGCAGTGCAGTACAGCAAAAAAAAAGTGAAATATCATACACTAATATCTGCACGTAGCTGTAAAAGAAGCCTTTTTAAAGGCCTTTATTACAAGGGGCTGTTCTTACTGTTCTTACAAGGCATAATATTATTCAGTACTATTGTGCCAAAGCCATATCTGCACATATCTGTAAAAAAAAGCCTTTTAAAGGTGTTTATTATAAGGGGCTTATTCATTGTTCTTACAAGACATAACATTATTCAGTACTATTGTGCCAAAGAAAACTGAATTATCATCCAATAATATCTGCACTTATCTGTAATAAAGGCTTTTAATGTGGGGAAAGACATAATGACCATATTTGCCATTTTGTTACCAGTATCAAGTTGCAGGCAACATTTAAAAACAGTATTGTCAATAAAAATTAAATAATTCTTAGCGGTTATCACTTATCTAAAGGTCTTTATTATTGTCAAAACACATAAAAAGGACCATATTTGCCATTTTGTTACCAGTATAAAGTTGCAGGCCATTTTTCAATACAGTATTGTCAATATTAATTCAATAATTCACTAATTCTTAGCGGTTATCACTTATTTAAAGGTCTTTATTAGTGCCAAAACACATAAAAAGGACCATATTCGCCATTTTGTTACCAGTATAAAGTTGCTGGCCATTTATAAATAGTACTGTCAATAATTCAATAATTCTGAGCTACAAATCTCTGCCTTTATCACGCTTTTTTTTAATTGGTTTTCATTAGTGGGTGAAGAAATAAGGGGCATATTTGCCGTTCTCTTCAAAGTAGAAAATAACAGGCCTTTTTGCCCTTTACAATTATGTTTTTTCATTGATCAGTATGTCAGACAGAGAAGCGAGAGGCCATGCACAGGAGAGGGCCACAGGCCTAAATGTTTCTGGCGCAGGCACAGGTCGCAGCAGAGTAAGGGGGCGTGGCAGCAGGGATCAGTTACAGAGGCCTGAGCTCCTAGTGTCAAGTAGTGGTCGTGTCTTGACCAGCAACCCAACGGTTGTAGACTGGTTGACACGGTCATCCAATTCATCCCAAGTCACATTAGACATCCCCAGCCAAGAGTCAGTGGGTTCATCAGACACAACCCTTAGTTGGCATGGCCCGGCAGCAGGCCCTGTGCCCTCACCTGTCCTCAACCTGCCTCTGTCCTTTTCTATTCCCTCAGCTAGAGAACTACTCTATGCTGTGGGCTTAGGATCCACTGTACAGTGAGGAGGAGGTACTAGAGGACAGTCAGCAGCTACTGCTCAGCCAAGATGTGGAGGAGACATCCGCCGCTTCCTGCGGTAGGCGGGCAAGTAGTGATGAGGAGAGTGGCATGGGAGCTGGTGTTGAGGAGGACATCAGTGACCTGCAGACAGTAGTGGATGACGATGTAGCCGATCGTAATTGGGAGCCGGGTGACAAAGGGGTCTCATCGTCATCAGGAGAAGAGGGTTGCAGCTTGCGCATAAGGCAGCGGGGGAGTCAGCAGGGTGGCAGCAGTGTGAGGTCGGGAGCTAAACGTGCCCGGGGTAGACCACCCGCTTTTCATGAAAATGAAAAGATTAAAAATTTATGACTTTGGAAAGGCAAGAATACAAGGCGAAAATACAGAAATGAAAAATGACTGGAGAAGGAAGGGGTTAAACTAGTTCTCAGAAATGTAATGCAATAGAATGAAGAAGTTTTTGAAGAAAACAAAAAATATAACAATGCTTTTAGATATGGGTGGGTGGGTCACAATATAACGTGCGGAAAATTACTCCATGTAACATTCTACACAACATTAGACAAAACTTAAAAAAATACAGGACTCAAGGAAAACTTAAGTAGGATTGTTTATACCACATATGTCTGACAAATGACTCAGGTTACCTATTTCTTTGCTGTAGGGTTTCTATGAGATTGATGTTTCCTATCTGTAGAGAAACCCTCTATCTCTGCCGGGTGTAGTGGCGTGTACCTGTAATCCTAGTTTCACTGGGAGGCTTAGGCTGTGGGATCGCTTCAGTTTGGGAGTTCTGGGCTTGCTGTTTGCCCTATACTCATCACTAACATGATCACCCTGAATTAAGGGAGTATGTACCAGCCCACGTTAAAACAAAATGAGTCGATAGTAGGATAGAAAGGCACTTTAAAAAAGCACTTAATAAAAAAAAGCACTTTGCAGCTGGAGAGTAACAACCTGCACAACAAAGTGAAACCCAGCCTTTTTTGTTGGTGCAGATGTAAATTTTTCTCTGCAACTTTTTGAAATAGTAGTGGGATGGTGTGTTATGTCATAGTCAGGGCCGGTTTTAGACAAAGTGGGGCCCTGGGCCAAATTAAAAGCGGGGCCCAAAATGCTGATATGCAAACAACACCATCGTCTTGCAGTGGCAGCCCCTATAATAACGCCTCCTTTCTGCCAACAAAAAAGTAATAACAAGCCCCATTTTACCACACACAATTAGTTGGCATGGCACGGCAGCAGGCCCTGTGCCCTCACCTGTCCTCAACCTGCCTCTGTGCTTTTCTGTTCCCTCAGCTAGAGAACTACTCTATGCTGTGGGCTCAGATCCACTGTACAGTGAGAAGGAGGTACTAGAGGACAGTCAGCAGCTACTGCTCAGCCAAGATGTGGAGGAGACATCCGCCGCTTCCTGTGGTAGGCGGATCTAGGCTTGCTGTTTGCCCTATACTCATCACTAACATGATGACCCTGGTCTAAGGGAGTATGCACCAGCCCACGTTAAAACAAAATCAGTCGGTAGTAGGATAGAAAGGCACTTTAAAAAAGCACTTAGTAAGAAAAAGCACTTAGCAGCCGGAGAGGAACAACCTGCACAACAAAGTGAAACCCAGCCTTTTTTTGTTGATGCAGATGTAAATTTTTCATCAGTTATTATAGCTAGAGAGGAGCAAAATGATTCTGCAGAAGTGGAATTCGATCCAAATTTCAGGAAATCTTCGATTCGCCACGATTCTGGATTTCCTCACGCTTCGATGCATCGAATCGCATTTTTTTTTTTTTTTTTAAATGGCCACCGCACATGTTAGGACAAGGGGGAAGGGACTCTGGGAGCACGGGATCACCCACAATGCCAAGCGGGAAGCTAATCAGCAGCCAGCAGGACCTGTGATGTCACAGCCCTATAAAAACCCTAGGCCATTTTAGGTACAGTCATTCCACATCGCTCTTACTGTAGGCACAGATGTCGGCAGGAGCTAGGGAAAGACTTAGAAAACAGATAGAAGTTCAGGGAAAGAGGCTGAGCCTTAGAACTGTAGGGAAAGCATAGGGAGGAATTGAGAGAAGAATTTGGGGTGGTTGCAGGCTGATTTACAGCAAGAATTTGCAGAATAATTCACATTGCAGCACTCACTGCCGTTATACTGCTGCTCATTACTCATATCTGTGTCATCACAGTGGAACACAACAAGCCTTTTGCAGTGCAGTACAGCAAAAAAAAGTGAAATATCATACACTAATATCTGCACGTAGCTGTAAAAGAAGCCTTTTTAAAGGCCTTTATTACAAGGGGCTGTTCTTACTGTTCTTACAAGGCATAATATTATTCAGTACTATTGTGCCAAAGCCATATCTGCACATATCTGTAAAAAAAAGCCTTTTAAAGGTGTTTATTATAAGGGGCTTATTCATTGTTCTTACAAGACATAACATTATTCAGTACTATTGTGCCAAAGAAAACTGAATTATCATCCAATAATATCTGCACTTATCTGTAATAAAGGCTTTTAATGTGGGGAAAGACATAATGACCATATTTGCCATTTTGTTACCAGTATCAAGTTGCAGGCAACATTTAAAAACAGTATTGTCAATAAAAATTAAATAATTCTTAGCGGTTATCACTTATCTAAAGGTCTTTATTATTGTCAAAACACATAAAAAGGACCATATTTGCCATTTTGTTACCAGTATAAAGTTGCAGGCCATTTTTCAATACAGTATTGTCAATATTAATTCAATAATTCACTAATTCTTAGCGGTTATCACTTATTTAAAGGTCTTTATTAGTGCCAAAACACATAAAAAGGACCATATTCGCCATTTTGTTACCAGTATAAAGTTGCTGGCCATTTATAAATAGTACTGTCAATAATTCAATAATTCTGAGCTACAAATCTCTGCCTTTATCACGCTTTTTTTTAATTGGTTTTCATTAGTGGGTGAAGAAATAAGGGGCATATTTGCCGTTCTCTTCAAAGTAGAAAATAACAGGCCTTTTTGCCCTTTACAATTATGTTTTTTCATTGATCAGTATGTCAGACAGAGAAGCGAGAGGCCATGCACAGGAGAGGGCCACAGGCCTAAATGTTTCTGGCGCAGGCACAGGTCGCAGCAGAGTAAGGGGGCGTGGCAGCAGGGATCAGTTACAGAGGCCTGAGCTCCTAGTGTCAAGTAGTGGTCGTGTCTTGACCAGCAACCCAACGGTTGTAGACTGGTTGACACGGTCATCCAATTCATCCCAAGTCACATTAGACATCCCCAGCCAAGAGTCAGTGGGTTCATCAGACACAACCCTTAGTTGGCATGGCCCGGCAGCAGGCCCTGTGCCCTCACCTGTCCTCAACCTGCCTCTGTCCTTTTCTATTCCCTCAGCTAGAGAACTACTCTATGCTGTGGGCTTAGGATCCACTGTACAGTGAGGAGGAGGTACTAGAGGACAGTCAGCAGCTACTGCTCAGCCAAGATGTGGAGGAGACATCCGCCGCTTCCTGCGGTAGGCGGGCAAGTAGTGATGAGGAGAGTGGCATGGGAGCTGGTGTTGAGGAGGACATCAGTGACCTGCAGACAGTAGTGGATGACGATGTAGCCGATCGTAATTGGGAGCCGGGTGACAAAGGGGTCTCATCGTCATCAGGAGAAGAGGGTTGCAGCTTGCGCATAAGGCAGCGGGGGAGTCAGCAGGGTGGCAGCAGTGTGAGGTCGGGAGCTAAACGTGCCCGGGGTAGACCACCCGCTTTTCATGAAAATGAAAAGATTAAAAATTTATGACTTTGGAAAGGCAAGAATACAAGGCGAAAATACAGAAATGAAAAATGACTGGAGAAGGAAGGGGTTAAACTAGTTCTCAGAAATGTAATGCAATAGAATGAAGAAGTTTTTGAAGAAAACAAAAAATATAACAATGCTTTTAGATATGGGTGGGTGGGTCACAATATAACGTGCGGAAAATTACTCCATGTAACATTCTACACAACATTAGACAAAACTTAAAAAAATACAGGACTCAAGGAAAACTTAAGTAGGATTGTTTATACCACATATGTCTGACAAATGACTCAGGTTACCTATTTCTTTGCTGTAGGGTTTCTATGAGATTGATGTTTCCTATCTGTAGAGAAACCCTCTATCTCTGCCGGGTGTAGTGGCGTGTACCTGTAATCCTAGTTTCACTGGGAGGCTTAGGCTGTGGGATCGCTTCAGTTTGGGAGTTCTGGGCTTGCTGTTTGCCCTATACTCATCACTAACATGATCACCCTGAATTAAGGGAGTATGTACCAGCCCACGTTAAAACAAAATGAGTCGATAGTAGGATAGAAAGGCACTTTAAAAAAGCACTTAATAAAAAAAAGCACTTTGCAGCTGGAGAGTAACAACCTGCACAACAAAGTGAAACCCAGCCTTTTTTGTTGGTGCAGATGTAAATTTTTCTCTGCAACTTTTTGAAATAGTAGTGGGATGGTGTGTTATGTCATAGTCAGGGCCGGTTTTAGACAAAGTGGGGCCCTGGGCCAAATTAAAAGCGGGGCCCAAAATGCTGATATGCAAACAACACCATCGTCTTGCAGTGGCAGCCCCTATAATAACGCCTCCTTTCTGCCAACAAAAAAGTAATAACAAGCCCCATTTTACCACACACAATTAGTTGGCATGGCACGGCAGCAGGCCCTGTGCCCTCACCTGTCCTCAACCTGCCTCTGTGCTTTTCTGTTCCCTCAGCTAGAGAACTACTCTATGCTGTGGGCTCAGATCCACTGTACAGTGAGGAGGAGGTACTAGAGGACAGTCAGCAGCTACTGCTCAGCCAAGATGTGGAGGAGACATCCGCCGCTTCCTGTGGTAGGCGGATCTAGGCTTGCTGTTTGCCCTATACTCATCACTAACATGATGACCCTGGTCTAAGGGAGTATGCACCAGCCCACGTTAAAACAAAATCAGTCGGTAGTAGGATAGAAAGGCACTTTAAAAAAGCACTTAGTAAGAAAAAGCACTTAGCAGCCGGAGAGGAACAACCTGCACAACAAAGTGAAACCCAGCCTTTTTTTGTTGATGCAGATGTAAATTTTTCATCAGTTATTATAGCTAGAGAGGAGCAAAATGATTCTGCAGAAGTGGAATTCGATCCAAATTTCAGGAAATCTTCGATTCGCCACGATTCTGGATTTCCTCACGCTTCGATGCATCGAATCGCATTTTTTTTTTTTTTTTTAAATGGCCACCGCACATGTTAGGACAAGGGGGAAGGGACTCTGGGAGCACGGGATCACCCACAATGCCAAGCGGGAAGCTAATCAGCAGCCAGCAGGACCTGTGATGTCACAGCCCTATAAAAACCCTAGGCCATTTTAGGTACAGTCATTCCACATCGCTCTTACTGTAGGCACAGATGTCGGCAGGAGCTAGGGAAAGACTTAGAAAACAGATAGAAGTTCAGGGAAAGAGGCTGAGCCTTAGAACTGTAGGGAAAGCATAGGGAGGAATTGAGAGAAGAATTTGGGGTGGTTGCAGGCTGATTTACAGCAAGAATTTGCAGAATAATTCACATTGCAGCACTCACTGCCGTTATACTGCTGCTCATTACTCATATCTGTGTCATCACAGTGGAACACAACAAGCCTTTTGCAGTGCAGTACAGCAAAAAAAAAGTGAAATATCATACACTAATATCTGCACGTAGCTGTAAAAGAAGCCTTTTTAAAGGCCTTTATTACAAGGGGCTGTTCTTACTGTTCTTACAAGGCATAATATTATTCAGTACTATTGTGCCAAAGCCATATCTGCACATATCTGTAAAAAAAAGCCTTTTAAAGGTGTTTATTATAAGGGGCTTATTCATTGTTCTTACAAGACATAACATTATTCAGTACTATTGTGCCAAAGAAAACTGAATTATCATCCAATAATATCTGCACTTATCTGTAATAAAGGCTTTTAATGTGGGGAAAGACATAATGACCATATTTGCCATTTTGTTACCAGTATCAAGTTGCAGGCAACATTTAAAAACAGTATTGTCAATAAAAATTAAATAATTCTTAGCGGTTATCACTTATCTAAAGGTCTTTATTATTGTCAAAACACATAAAAAGGACCATATTTGCCATTTTGTTACCAGTATAAAGTTGCAGGCCATTTTTCAATACAGTATTGTCAATATTAATTCAATAATTCACTAATTCTTAGCGGTTATCACTTATTTAAAGGTCTTTATTAGTGCCAAAACACATAAAAAGGACCATATTCGCCATTTTGTTACCAGTATAAAGTTGCTGGCCATTTATAAATAGTACTGTCAATAATTCAATAATTCTGAGCTACAAATCTCTGCCTTTATCACGCTTTTTTTTAATTGGTTTTCATTAGTGGGTGAAGAAATAAGGGGCATATTTGCCGTTCTCTTCAAAGTAGAAAATAACAGGCCTTTTTGCCCTTTACAATTATGTTTTTTCATTGATCAGTATGTCAGACAGAGAAGCGAGAGGCCATGCACAGGAGAGGGCCACAGGCCTAAATGTTTCTGGCGCAGGCACAGGTCGCAGCAGAGTAAGGGGGCGTGGCAGCAGGGATCAGTTACAGAGGCCTGAGCTCCTAGTGTCAAGTAGTGGTCGTGTCTTGACCAGCAACCCAACGGTTGTAGACTGGTTGACACGGTCATCCAATTCATCCCAAGTCACATTAGACATCCCCAGCCAAGAGTCAGTGGGTTCATCAGACACAACCCTTAGTTGGCATGGCCCGGCAGCAGGCCCTGTGCCCTCACCTGTCCTCAACCTGCCTCTGTCCTTTTCTATTCCCTCAGCTAGAGAACTACTCTATGCTGTGGGCTTAGGATCCACTGTACAGTGAGGAGGAGGTACTAGAGGACAGTCAGCAGCTACTGCTCAGCCAAGATGTGGAGGAGACATCCGCCGCTTCCTGCGGTAGGCGGGCAAGTAGTGATGAGGAGAGTGGCATGGGAGCTGGTGTTGAGGAGGACATCAGTGACCTGCAGACAGTAGTGGATGACGATGTAGCCGATCGTAATTGGGAGCCGGGTGACAAAGGGGTCTCATCGTCATCAGGAGAAGAGGGTTGCAGCTTGCGCATAAGGCAGCGGGGGAGTCAGCAGGGTGGCAGCAGTGTGAGGTCGGGAGCTAAACGTGCCCGGGGTAGACCACCCGCTTTTCATGAAAATGAAAAGATTAAAAATTTATGACTTTGGAAAGGCAAGAATACAAGGCGAAAATACAGAAATGAAAAATGACTGGAGAAGGAAGGGGTTAAACTAGTTCTCAGAAATGTAATGCAATAGAATGAAGAAGTTTTTGAAGAAAACAAAAAATATAACAATGCTTTTAGATATGGGTGGGTGGGTCACAATATAACGTGCGGAAAATTACTCCATGTAACATTCTACACAACATTAGACAAAACTTAAAAAAATACAGGACTCAAGGAAAACTTAAGTAGGATTGTTTATACCACATATGTCTGACAAATGACTCAGGTTACCTATTTCTTTGCTGTAGGGTTTCTATGAGATTGATGTTTCCTATCTGTAGAGAAACCCTCTATCTCTGCCGGGTGTAGTGGCGTGTACCTGTAATCCTAGTTTCACTGGGAGGCTTAGGCTGTGGGATCGCTTCAGTTTGGGAGTTCTGGGCTTGCTGTTTGCCCTATACTCATCACTAACATGATCACCCTGAATTAAGGGAGTATGTACCAGCCCACGTTAAAACAAAATGAGTCGATAGTAGGATAGAAAGGCACTTTAAAAAAGCACTTAATAAAAAAAAGCACTTTGCAGCTGGAGAGTAACAACCTGCACAACAAAGTGAAACCCAGCCTTTTTTGTTGGTGCAGATGTAAATTTTTCTCTGCAACTTTTTGAAATAGTAGTGGGATGGTGTGTTATGTCATAGTCAGGGCCGGTTTTAGACAAAGTGGGGCCCTGGGCCAAATTAAAAGCGGGGCCCAAAATGCTGATATGCAAACAACACCATCGTCTTGCAGTGGCAGCCCCTATAATAACGCCTCCTTTCTGCCAACAAAAAAGTAATAACAAGCCCCATTTTACCACACACAATTAGTTGGCATGGCACGGCAGCAGGCCCTGTGCCCTCACCTGTCCTCAACCTGCCTCTGTGCTTTTCTGTTCCCTCAGCTAGAGAACTACTCTATGCTGTGGGCTCAGATCCACTGTACAGTGAGGAGGAGGTACTAGAGGACAGTCAGCAGCTACTGCTCAGCCAAGATGTGGAGGAGACATCCGCCGCTTCCTGTGGTAGGCGGATCTAGGCTTGCTGTTTGCCCTATACTCATCACTAACATGATGACCCTGGTCTAAGGGAGTATGCACCAGCCCACGTTAAAACAAAATCAGTCGGTAGTAGGATAGAAAGGCACTTTAAAAAAGCACTTAGTAAGAAAAAGCACTTAGCAGCCGGAGAGGAACAACCTGCACAACAAAGTGAAACCCAGCCTTTTTTTGTTGATGCAGATGTAAATTTTTCATCAGTTATTATAGCTAGAGATGAGCAAAATGATTCTGCAGAAGTGGAATTCGATCCAAATTTCAGGAAATCTTCGATTCGCCACGATTCTGGATTTCCTCACGCTTCGATGCATCGAATCGCATTTTTTTTTTTTTTTTTAAATGGCCACCGCACATGTTAGGACAAGGGGGAAGGGACTCTGGGAGCACGGGATCACCCACAATGCCAAGCGGGAAGCTAATCAGCAGCCAGCAGGACCTGTGATGTCACAGCCCTATAAAAACCCTAGGCCATTTTAGGTACAGTCATTCCACATCGCTCTTACTGTAGGCACAGATGTCGGCAGGAGCTAGGGAAAGACTTAGAAAACAGATAGAAGTTCAGGGAAAGAGGCTGAGCCTTAGAACTGTAGGGAAAGCATAGGGAGGAATTGAGAGAAGAATTTGGGGTGGTTGCAGGCTGATTTACAGCAAGAATTTGCAGAATAATTCACATTGCAGCACTCACTGCCGTTATACTGCTGCTCATTACTCATATCTGTGTCATCACAGTGGAACACAACAAGCCTTTTGCAGTGCAGTACAGCAAAAAAAAAGTGAAATATCATACACTAATATCTGCACGTAGCTGTAAAAGAAGCCTTTTTAAAGGCCTTTATTACAAGGGGCTGTTCTTACTGTTCTTACAAGGCATAATATTATTCAGTACTATTGTGCCAAAGCCATATCTGCACATATCTGTAAAAAAAAGCCTTTTAAAGGTGTTTATTATAAGGGGCTTATTCATTGTTCTTACAAGACATAACATTATTCAGTACTATTGTGCCAAAGAAAACTGAATTATCATCCAATAATATCTGCACTTATCTGTAATAAAGGCTTTTAATGTGGGGAAAGACATAATGACCATATTTGCCATTTTGTTACCAGTATCAAGTTGCAGGCAACATTTAAAAACAGTATTGTCAATAAAAATTAAATAATTCTTAGCGGTTATCACTTATCTAAAGGTCTTTATTATTGTCAAAACACATAAAAAGGACCATATTTGCCATTTTGTTAGGGGGAACTAATGGGTTTAAAGTATGAAGGAGAGCCGGAGTATGATACCAATGCATCAACAGCTTATACTGCGTTTCCCTAAACGTAATGCACTGAGATGATTTCTGGGCCCGAGACCATACAATCCGCCACTGTTCCTGGGAGATGGGTTTACCCACCGCCTCCTCCCATTTAAGCATATAGCGATGATTAACAGGAGAGCCTGTAGTTTGTGAGTTAAGAAGTTGGTAAATAGAGGATATAAAGCCCCTAGTGGACGTGCCTGCCCGGCAAATCTTTTCAAAAGCGGTGGGGAGTGACACCTTAAGAGACCCATGGAGGGAGCGGACAAAGTGAACCACCTGCAAGTAATGGAACCATTCAGTACTTGGCAGGTTTTGATTAGCTGTAAGATAAGCAAAGGACCTGAGTTCCAAGGTTCCAGGGTCAACCATATCAGCAATCCGGTAAAGGCCAGCTTCAGACCACACTTTAGTCATGGCAGAAGTCAGCCTCTATGGGAGAAGGGGTTGTATAGTATGGAGACCATAGATGAGCGCGGGGACATCAGGGAGAATCTAGCACAACAGGTAGACCAGATAGATCTAGTAAACCGAATGGGGCCCAACAGGTACGAGGCAGGGGGGGTGGGGGGGGAGCTGACCCACAGAAGCGCGTTAGGATGCATGGGTGCCAGCCATAGCTTCTCTATCTGCACCCATCTGGTGTATGCTGGCATAGCCGCCCAGAATGGGATATGGCGTAAGTGGGCCGCCCAGTAATAATGTAACAGATGTGGGACAGCCATACCCCCAGACCCCCTATCCGCCAGCATAACAGATCTAGGTATTCGGTGTCGTTTTGCTTTCCAGATAAACTGGAAGATAGCTTTCTGTAGGTTCCGTAATTCTCCCCGAGGTATCGCGACAGGGAGCGTCTCGAAAAAATACAGTAGCTTCGGGAGGAGAGTCATCTTGACCGCAGCAATTCTCCCCAAAAGGGAGATAGGCAAGGGTTGCCATTTGTCCAATAGGGCTCTTAGCTCACAAAACAACCGCGGGTAGTTTGCCGAGTAGAGGGTCGCATAGGAGGTGGATATATGGACTCCCAGGTAGCGGATAGAGGACTCCCGCCACTGGAAATCGTAATTACTGCGGAGGAGAAGGAGAAGGTCCCGTGGGATGTTAAGTGGGAGTGCCTCAGTCTTCGCAGGGTTCACCTTATACCCTGAGAGATCACCATAGGTCTCTAGCGAGCGCAGCAAGTTTGGAAGGGTAGTATGAGGGGAGGTGAGAGTGAGGAGTACATCGTCCGCAAAGAGAGATATCTTAAATTCCTTATCTTGGACCATGATGCCCTTGATATTAGGGTCTCGCCTAATCTTGGCCGCTAGCGGTTCAATGCAGAGGGCAAATATGATGGGTGACAGGGGGCAACCCTGCCTAGTGCCATTTCGAATAGGGAAGAAGGGCGAAGATGCATGGGGAAGCTTAATTGCTGCTGAGGGTAAGGAGTAAAGGGCCTGGATAGCTGTGAGAAACGGTCCCGTAAGCCCGAACGCCTTAAGCGTAGTATGCATAAACGACCAATTTATGCGGTCAAAAGCCTTTTCAGCGTCCAGGCTCAAGAGAAGGGCCGGGGTAGAATAATGATTGGCCACCTCCACCAAATCCACAGTCCTCCTGGTGTTGTCACCACCCTGACGACAGGGGATGAATCCCACCTGGTCCTTATGGACAAGCAGAGGGAGCCAAGCATTCAGTCTGTTGGCTAAGAGTTTGGTGAAAAGTTTCAGGTCCGTGTTCAGCAAAGCAATCGGTCGATAGTTAGCACAATCCTGCAAGTCCTTACCCGGTTTAGGGACCAATGTGAGTAGTGAAGAGAGCATAGTCGGGGGTATAGGGGAACCTGAAAGGAAGGAATTGAAGAGGGACAATAGATGAGCAGAGAGTTCACCCTGGAAAACCTTATAATAATTGTAAGTGAACCCATCTGGGCCTGGGGCTTTCCCATTTGGGAGGTCCCTCAGGACCCCTTCTAGTTCCTCCCTGGTGATGGGGGTGTTCAGGGAGGTTAGGGCCTCAGGAGGAAGGCGTGGGAGACAACAATCCTTTAAATAGTCTTCCAGTAGTGTTGAGTCATCCCCAGGGAGTAGTGCTCGTCGGGGGGGTAAGTCATACAGCTTAGAGTAGTAAGAGTGGAACGCCAGCGCCACAGCATCAGGGTGATGTTGAAGAGTACCCGCGGGGTCACGGACAGAGTGTGGTGTGGAAGAGGCCCGAAGATCCCTGAGGGTTCCTGCCAGGAGGGTATGAGATTTATTACCTCGTTCAAAAAACCGCTGACGGGTATAAAGGAGAAGTCGTTCCATATGGCGGGTCTCCAAATCACGGAGGTCCGCCCGGGCCAGGACCAAACGGCGAAGAACCCCCAGGGATGGATGCGCTGCCAAAGTCGTCGTAAGGGACCGAATATGGGCTTGGAGGAGCTGTTCCTGGGCCTGTCTGTCCCTTTTAAGCCTAGAAGCCAATGCGATACAGCATCCTCTCATGACTCCCTTATGGGCTTCCCAGAGAATGGCAAGAGAGTCTACCGAGCCTAAGTTGTCCCTAAAATAATCTATCAAGTGTGTGCGCAGGGTCTCGAGGGAGGTCGGCGAATTGAGCAGTGTTTCGTTAAGACGCCAATGACATTGGCGAGTAGGCACTGGAGTCGTAGATAAGGTAACCACGACTGGGGCATGATCAGACCAGGTGAGAGGGCCAATGTTCGTGTCCCTAAGCAAACGAAGAGCGGGAGCATTTCCAAAGAAGTAGTCAATGCGGGTGTGAGTGTTATGAGGGTGAGAAAAGAAGGTGTAGGAGCGCGCCGTAGGATTGTCCACTCGCCAAAGGTCATACAAAGAGTGGGCGCGGATCAGCCTGCGGAACTCCCTTGCAAGTTGGGCCAACCTATGGGGGGTTGGGCCCTGGGGTAACGCCAGACGATCCGCCCGTTCAGAGAAGACCATGTTAAAGTCTCCCCCCACCAGCCAAGCTGATGGTGGGAGAGCGCGCAGACGGGGAGAATACCCGGCGCAAGAACGGGATCTGTGCTGAATTGGGGGCATAGACATTGCATAAAACAATCGGGGCACCATAAAGGAGCCCCTCCAAGATAACAAACCGGCCACCTGGGTCTATGTGGGAAGTCGTCACTGTAATTGGGCAGGATCGAGAAAGAAGGATAGCCACCCCAGCTCTGCGTCGATTGTGGAAGGCTGAAAAAGCTACGGGAAAATAATGCTTAGCGAAGGCAAAAGTACCAGCGCGGTCAAAATGAGTCTCCTGAAGAAACGCCACATCCGCTCGTAAGGAGCGGAGTTCTCTAAGGACATGGCGCCTTTTAATGTTGGAACCCAGGCCCTTGACATTAATTGTCACGCACCTAACCATTGGGACCCAGGATTGGAGGACAGTGGCGGATTGCAATAAGCTCACCCATCTCACATGACGCTGGCAAGTTTCCCTCGGAGAGGCAAAAGGGCAATCCACAAACAGGAACCCAAAGTCGAGGCAGGGTCTCTAGATCAGGGGAGGGGGGGGAAAGAGAGGGAGGGAGGGAGGCAAAAGACATCATAAATGACAAAGTAAAAATAAAAACAGTTAAACAATACTTTGTGGGCGAGGCTAAGTCACTCGCCTGGGGACCAATGAGGGCAGCCAGAGGTCCAATCAGGATCAATGGCCGCACAGTCCAAGTATCCCCTTAGGGGGGAGAGCGTGGACAGGAGGTCGGAGGGGAGGCGGTGGATCCCCAACCACCAGTAAAAAGAAGGAAGGAAGGGGAGTCACCGGAACCCCACCCCGCCCCACTCCGCTAAAACAATCCAATAATAAGCATAATAGATGAGACCCGTAGACCTAAAAAAAGAAAAAAAGAGAAGCAAACATAACATTAAGGCATGCAGATTCCAAAGCACCACCGAGAAAAGGGAGAACGTCTCAAGGGGGGGCAGCCTCCTCAGGGATCAGTCTCCAGCCGGGGCCTCCGAGTGGTCACCACCGCGGAGGATGCATGACGTCGTCTGGGCTCCAATCGTTGCCAAACCGGTGGTGGGGGAGGGGGTGGAGAGAATAGCCCCCAGTCTGTTAAATCCGGCAGGGGAACATCCAATAGGTCACAGAAGAGAGGCAAATCCGCAAAGGAGCGAAGCGTAGCGGAGCGACCATCCCTACGAGCAATGAGAGCAAACGGAAATCCCCACCGGTAAGGAATTTGGTGCTCCTGAAGAATCTGGAGGAGGGGTCGGAGATGGCGGCGTTTCTGGAGGGTGATTAGCGACAGATCCTGATAGAATTGTAGTGGAGCTCCCTGAAACTCTTTAAGGGTGAAGTCGTGGAGGCAGCAGATGACATCACGGGGTGTGGCGGAAGATCCTCTGGGTCGAAGGGCTCGATGTGCCCTATCAAACTTAATTTTGTGGGACGGGGGCTCCTGCAGTATAGTGTTGAAGACAGCCTCCAGCAGAACAGGCAGATCCTCAGATTGGTCAGCCTCTGGGAGTCCCTTGATGCGTATATTGTTGCGCCGGCCCCTGTTGTCAAGATCCTCCAAGTGGCGTTGCATGTCCCGTATAGCTGAACCCTGTTCAGTGGTAGTATCATGCAGTGAGGCAACATAGTCCCTGGTAGTGTCATGGTCATTCTCCAGCGTGTCCATTCGGTTAGCAATGGAGTGTAAATCAGTGCGGAGGGTAGCAATTTCAGATCGGAAGGATGCTGTGATTTCCGCAACCATACTTTTAAGGTCTTGTTTAGTAGGAAGTTGAGGAAGAAGGTCCGCCATGGATGATGGTGCTGAAGATGGGCCTGGAATGCAGCTCTGGGGGTACAGGACTGGAGGGGGGGAGCCATAATCCTTGGGAGTGTGGGGCGGAGGAGCCCCTACGCCAGCGCCTTCCACCGCGCCATCCCCCCTGAGCTATGGAGGGGAGGGGCGATGGGGGAAGATAGTAGATGGGGGGCCACAGAGACCAGCTCTGTGGCCACAGGCTGCAACTCATCAGCGGTGTAGGAGGGAGCAGAGCCACTGACCTCAGAACTCCTTGAGAAGCTGGAAACATCCGGGGTCCTCTCATGCCGCTCTGCCAGGAGTGCTGGTGAAGCAGAATGTAGTTGCTGGGACATCCCAGGGTGAGGAGACTGTGGGAGCACTCGTGCTGGGGAAACTCTGGGTTGCCCAGGCGCCGACAGGGAACTCTGTTGAAGCGGCGCTCCGCTGGCTGACAGGGGGAGCGCGGGAGGAGAGAAGCTGCGCTGCGACCCCTGTGCCTGGAGAGCGGAGGAAATCCAAGATGGCCGCCCCGCAGCAGCCTGGCCCGGTAGAGAAGGCCGCTGGGCCAGAAAGGCGTCCAGGGTGGCCCCCACAGACCTCTCCACGGGCGCTGGGGTGCCCGGGGCCACCTTCCTCGGTAAGTGCTTGCCCATACTGCGCCTGCTGAGGGGTCCACGGGTCTCAGTAGCGAGCGGAGGAGCGGAGAAGGACCTGCGCGCGTGCTACTCCATGCGCGTCCAGGCCACGCCCCCTGCAGGCCATTTTTCAATACAGTATTGTCAATATTAATTCAATAATTCACTAATTCTTAGCGGTTATCACTTATTTAAAGGTCTTTATTAGTGCCAAAACACATAAAAAGGACCATATTCGCCATTTTGTTACCAGTATAAAGTTGCTGGCCATTTATAAATAGTACTGTCAATAATTCAATAATTCTGAGCTACAAATCTCTGCCTTTATCACGCTTTTTTTTTAATTGGTTTTCATTAGTGGGTGAAGAAATAAGGGGCATATTTGCCGTTCTCTTCAAAGTAGAAAATAACAGGCCTTTTTGCCCTTTACAATTATGTTTTTTCATTGATCAGTATGTCAGACAGAGAAGCGAGAGGCCATGCACAGGAGAGGGCCACAGGCCTAAATGTTTCTGGCGCAGGCACAGGTCGCAGCAGAGTAAGGGGGCGTGGCAGCAGGGATCAGTTACAGAGGCCTGAGCTCCTAGTGTCAAGTAGTGGTCGTGTCTTGACCAGCAACCCAACGGTTGTAGACTGGTTGACACGGTCATCCAATTCATCCCAAGTCACATTAGACATCCCCAGCCAAGAGTCAGTGGGTTCATCAGACACAACCCTTAATTGGCATGGCCCGGCAGCAGGCCCTGTGCCCTCACCTGTCCTCAACCTGCCTCTGTCCTTTTCTATTCCCTCAGCTAGAGAACTACTCTATGCTGTGGGCTTAGGATCCACTGTACAGTGAGGAGGAGGTACTAGAGGACAGTCAGCAGCTACTGCTCAGCCAAGATGTGGAGGAGACATCCGCCGCTTCCTGCGGTAGGCGGGCAAGTAGTGATGAGGAGAGTGGCATGGGAGCTGGTGTTGAGGAGGACATCAGTGACCTGCAGACAGAAGTGGATGACGATGTAGCCGATCGTAATTGGGAGCCGGGTGACAAAGGGGTCTCATCGTCATCAGGAGAAGAGGGTTGCAGCTTGCGCATAAGGCAGCGGGGGAGTCAGCAGGGTGGCAGCAGTGTGAGGTCGGGAGCTAAACGTGCCCGGGGTAGACCACCCGCTTTTCATGAAAATGAAAAGATTAAAAATTTATGACTTTGGAAAGGCAAGAATACAAGGCGAAAATACAGAAATTAAAAATGACTGAAGAAGGAAGGGGTTAAACTAGTTCTCAGAAATGTAATGCAATAGAATGAAGAAGTTTTTGAAGAAAACAAAAAATATAACAATGCTTTTAGATATGGGTGGGTGGGTCACAATATAACGTGCGGAAAATTACTCCATGTAACATTCTACACAACATTAGACAAAACTTAAAAAAATACAGGACTCAAGGAAAACTTAAGTAGGATTGTTTACACCACATATGTCTGACAAATGACTCAGGTTACCTATTTCTTTGCTGTAGGGTTTCTATGAGATTGATGTTTCCTATCTGTAGAGAAACCCTCTATCTCTGCCGGGTGTAGTGGCGTGTACCTGTAATCCTAGTTTCACTGGGAGGCTTAGGCTGTGGGATCGCTTCAATTTGGGAGTTCTGGGCTTGCTGTTTGCCCTATACTCATCACTAACATGATCACCCTGAATTAAGGGAGTATGTACCAGCCCACGTTAAAACAAAATGAGTCGATAGTAGGATAGAAAGGCACTTTAAAAAAGCACTTAATAAAAAAAAAGCACTTTGCAGCTGGAGAGTAACAACCTGCACAACAAAGTGAAACCCAGCCTTTTTTGTTGGTGCAGATGTAAATTTTTCTCTGCAACTTTTTGAAATAGTAGTGGGATGGTGTGTTATGTCATAGTCAGGGCCGGTTTTAGACAAAGTGGGGCTCTGGGCCAAATTAAAAGCGGGGCCCCAAATGCTGATATGCAAACAACACCATCGTCTTGCAGTGGCAGCCCCTATAATAACGCCTCCTTTCTGCCAACAAAAAAGTAATAACAAGCCCCATTTTACCACACACAATTAGTTGGCATGGCACGGCAGCAGGCCCTGTGCCCTCACCTGTCCTCAACCTGCCTCTGTGCTTTTCTGTTCCTCCAGCTAGAGAACTACTCTATGCTGTGGGCTCAGATCCACTGTACAGTGAGGAGGAGGTACTAGAGGACAGTCAGCAGCTACTGCTCAGCCAAGATGTGGAGGAGACATCCGCCGCTTCCTGTGGTAGGCGGATCTAGGCTTGCTGTTTGCCCTATACTCATCACTAACATGATGACCCTGGTCTAAGGGAGTATGCACCAGCCCACGTTAAAACAAAATCAGTCGGTAGTAGGATAGAAAGGCACTTTAAAAAAGCACTTAGTAAGAAAAAGCACTTAGCAGCCGGAGAGGAACAACCTGCACAACAAAGTGAAACCCAGCCTTTTTTTGTTGATGCAGATGTAAATTTTTCATCAGTTATTATAGCTAGAGATGAGCAAATTGATTCTGCAGAAGTGGAATTCGATCCAAATTTCAGGAAATCTTCGATTCGCCACGATTCTGGATTTCCTCACGCTTCGATGCATCGAATCGCATTTTCTTTTTTTTTTAAATGGCCACCGCACATGTTAGGACAAGGGGGAAGGGACTCTGGGAGCACGGGATCACCCACAATGCCAAGCGGGAAGCTAATCAGCAGCCAGCAGGACCTGTGATGTCACAGCCCTATAAAAACCCTAGGCCATTTTAGGTACAGTCATTCCACATCGCTCTTACTGTAGGCACAGATGTCGGCAGGAGCTAGGGAAAGACTTAGAAAACAGATAGAAGTTCAGGGAAAGAGGCTGAGCCTTAGAACTGTAGGGAAAGCATAGGGAGGAATTGAGAGAAGAATTTGGGGTGGTTGCAGGCTGATTTACAGCAAGAATTTGCAGAATAATTCACATTGCAGCACTCACTGCCGTTATACTGCTGCTCATTACTCATATCTGTGTCATCACAGTGGAACACAACAAGCCTTTTGCAGTGCAGTACAGCAAAAAAAAGTGAAATATCATACACTAATATCTGCACGTAGCTGTAAAAGAAGCCTTTTTAAAGGCCTTTATTACAAGGGGCTGTTCTTACTGTTCTTACAAGGCATAATATTATTCAGTACTATTGTGCCAAAGCCATATCTGCACATATCTGTAAAAAAAAGCCTTTTAAAGGTGTTTATTATAAGGGGCTTATTCATTGTTCTTACAAGACATAACATTATTCAGTACTATTGTGCCAAAGAAAACTGAATTATCATCCAATAATATCTGCACTTATCTGTAATAAAGGCTTTTAATGTGGGGAAAGACATAATGACCATATTTGCCATTTTGTTACCAGTATCAAGTTGCAGGCAACATTTAAAAACAGTATTGTCAATAAAAATTAAATAATTCTTAGCGGTTATCACTTATCTAAAGGTCTTTATTATTGTCAAAACACATAAAAAGGACCATATTTGCCATTTTGTTACCAGTATAAAGTTGCAGGCCATTTTTCAATACAGTATTGTCAATATTAATTCAATAATTCACTAATTCTTAGCGGTTATCACTTATTTAAAGGTCTTTATTAGTGCCAAAACACATAAAAAGGACCATATTCGCCATTTTGTTACCAGTATAAAGTTGCTGGCCATTTATAAATAGTACTGTCAATAATTCAATAATTCTGAGCTACAAATCTCTGCCTTTATCACGCTTTTTTTTAATTGGTTTTCATTAGTGGGTGAAGAAATAAGGGGCATATTTGCCGTTCTCTTCAAAGTAGAAAATAACAGGCCTTTTTGCCCTTTACAATTATGTTTTTTCATTGATCAGTATGTCAGACAGAGAAGCGAGAGGCCATGCACAGGAGAGGGCCACAGGCCTAAATGTTTCTGGCGCAGGCACAGGTCGCAGCAGAGTAAGGGGGCGTGGCAGCAGGGATCAGTTACAGAGGCCTGAGCTCCTAGTGTCAAGTAGTGGTCGTGTCTTGACCAGCAACCCAACGGTTGTAGACTGGTTGACACGGTCATCCAATTCATCCCAAGTCACATTAGACATCCCCAGCCAAGAGTCAGTGGGTTCATCAGACACAACCCTTAGTTGGCATGGCCCGGCAGCAGGCCCTGTGCCCTCACCTGTCCTCAACCTGCCTCTGTCCTTTTCTATTCCCTCAGCTAGAGAACTACTCTATGCTGTGGGCTTAGGATCCACTGTACAGTGAGGAGGAGGTACTAGAGGACAGTCAGCAGCTACTGCTCAGCCAAGATGTGGAGGAGACATCCGCCGCTTCCTGTGGTAGGCGGGCAAGTAGTGATGAGGAGAGTGGCATGGGAGCTGGTGTTGAGGAGGACATCAGTGACCTGCAGACAGTAGTGGATGACGATGTAGCCGATCGTAATTGGGAGCCGGGTGACAAAGGGGTCTCATCGTCATCAGGAGAAGAGGGTTGCAGCTTGCGCATAAGGCAGCGGGGGGAGTCAGCAGGGTGGCAGCAGTGTGAGGTCGGGAGCTAAACGTGCCCGGGGTAGACCACCCGCTTTTCATGAAAATGAAAAGATTAAAAATTTATGACTTTGGAAAGGCAAGAATACAAGGCGAAAATACAGAAATTAAAAATGACTGGAGAAGGAAGGGGTTAAACTAGTTCTCAGAAATGTAATGCAATAGAATGAAGAAGTTTTTGAAGAAAACAAAAAATATAACAATGCTTTGAGATATGGGTGGGTGGGTCACAATATAACGTGCGGAAAATTACTCCATGTAACATTCTACACAACATTAGACAAAACTTAAAAAAATACAGGACTCAAGGAAAACTTAAGTAGGATTGTTTATACCACATATGTCTGACAAATGACTCAGGTTACCTATTTCTTTGCTGTAGGGTTTCTATGAGATTGATGTTTCCTATCTGTAGAGAAACCCTCTATCTCTGCCGGGTGTAGTGGCGTGTACCTGTAATCCTAGTTTCACTGGGAGGCTTAGGCTGTGGGATCGCTTCAGTTTGGGAGTTCTGGGCTTGCTGTTTGCCCTATACTCATCACTAACATGATCACCCTGAATTAAGGGAGTATGTACCAGCCCACGTTAAAACAAAATGAGTCGATAGTAGGATAGAAAGGCACTTTAAAAAAGCACTTAATAAAAAAAAGCACTTTGCAGCTGGAGAGTAACAACCTGCACAACAAAGTGAAACCCAGCCTTTTTTGTTGGTGCAGATGTAAATTTTTCTCTGCAACTTTTTGAAATAGTAGTGGGATGGTGTGTTATGTCATAGTCAGGGCCGGTTTTAGACAAAGTGGGGCCCTGGGCCAAATTAAAAGCGGGGCCCAAAATGCTGATATGCAAACAACACCATCGTCTTGCAGTGGCAGCCCCTATAATAACGCCTCCTTTCTGCCAACAAAAAAGTAATAACAAGCCCCATTTTACAACACACAATTAGTTGGCATGGCACGGCAGCAGGCCCTGTGCCCTCACCTGTCCTCAACCTGCCTCTGTGCTTTTCTGTTCCCTCAGCTAGAGAACTACTCTATGCTGTGGGCTCAGATCCACTGTACAGTGAGGAGGAGGTACTAGAGGACAGTCAGCAGCTACTGCTCAGCCAAGATGTGGAGGAGACATCCGCCGCTTCCTGTGGTAGGCGGATCTAGGCTTGCTGTTTGCCCTATACTCATCACTAACATGATGACCCTGGTCTAAGGGAGTATGCACCAGCCCACGTTAAAACAAAATCAGTCGGTAGTAGGATAGAAAGGCACTTTAAAAAAGCACTTAGTAAGAAAAAGCACTTAGCAGCCGGAGAGGAACAACCTGCACAACAAAGTGAAACCCAGCCTTTTTTTGTTGATGCAGATGTAAATTTTTCATCAGTTATTATAGCTAGAGAGGAGCAAAATGATTCTGCAGAAGTGGAATTCGATCCAGATTTCAGGAAATCTTCGATTCGCCACGATTCTGGATTTCCTCACGCTTCGATGCATCGAATCGCATTTTTTTTTTTTTTTTAAATGGCCACCGCACATGTTAGGACAAGGGGGAAGGGACTCTGGGAGCACGGGATCACCCACAATGCCAAGCGGGAAGCTAATCAGCAGCCAGCAGGACCTGTGATGTCACAGCCCTATAAAAACCCTAGGCCATTTTAGGTACAGTCATTCCACATCACTCTTACTGTAGGCACAGATGTCGGCAGGAGCTAGGGAAAGACTTAGAAAACAGATAGAAGTTCAGGGAAAGAGGCTGAGCCTTAGAACTGTAGGGAAAGCATAGGGAGGAATTGAGAGAAGAATTTGGGGTGGTTGCAGGCTGATTTACAGCAAGAATTTGCAGAATAATTCACATTGCAGCACTCACTGCCGTTATACTGCTGCTCATTACTCATATCTGTGTCATCACAGTGGAACACAACAAGCCTTTTGCAGTGCAGTACAGCAAAAAAAAGTGAAATATCATACACTAGTATCTGCACGTAGCTGTAAAAGAAGCCTTTTTAAAGGCCTTTATTACAAGGGGCTGTTCTTACTGTTCTTACAAGGCATAATATTATTCAGTACTATTGTGCCAAAGCCATATCTGCACATATCTGTAAAAAAAAAGCCTTTTAAAGGTGTTTATTATAAGGGGCTTATTCATTGTTCTTACAAGACATAACATTATTCAGTACTATTGTGCCAAAGAAAACTGAATTATCATCCAATAATATCTGCACTTATCTGTAATAAAGGCTTTTAATGTGGGGAAAGACATAATGACCATATTTGCCATTTTGTTACCAGTATCAAGTTGCAGGCAACATTTAAAAACAGTATTGTCAATAAAAATTAAATAATTCTTAGCGGTTATCACTTATCTAAAGGTCTTTATTATTGTCAAAACACATAAAAAGGACCATATTTGCCATTTTGTTACCAGTATAAAGTTGCAGGCCATTTTTCAATACAGTATTGTCAATATTAATTCAATAATTCACTAATTCTTAGCGGTTATCACTTATTTAAAGGTCTTTATTAGTGCCAAAACACATAAAAAGGACCATATTCGCCATTTTGTTACCAGTATAAAGTTGCTGGCCATTTATAAATAGTACTGTCAATAATTCAATAATTCTGAGCTACAAATCTCTGCCTTTATCACGCTTTTTTTTAATTGGTTTTCATTAGTGGGTGAAGAAATAAGGGGCATATTTGCCGTTCTCTTCAAAGTAGAAAATAACAGGCCTTTTTGCCCTTTACAATTATGTTTTTTCATTGATCAGTATGTCAGACAGAGAAGCGAGAGGCCATGCACAGGAGAGGGCCACAGGCCTAAATGTTTCTGGCGCAGGCACAGGTCGCAGCAGAGTAAGGGGGCGTGGCAGCAGGGATCAGTTACAGAGGCCTGAGCTCCTAGTGTCAAGTAGTGGTCGTGTCTTGACCAGCAACCCAACGGTTGTAGACTGGTTGACACGGTCATCCAATTCATCCCAAGTCACATTAGACATCCCCAGCCAAGAGTCAGTGGGTTCATCAGACACAACCCTTAGTTGGCATGGCCCGGCAGCAGGCCCTGTGCCCTCACCTGTCCTCAACCTGCCTCTGTCCTTTTCTATTCCCTCAGCTAGAGAACTACTCTATGCTGTGGGCTTAGGATCCACTGTACAGTGAGGAGGAGGTACTAGAGGACAGTCAGCAGCTACTGCTCAGCCAAGATGTGGAGGAGACATCCGCCGCTTCCTGCGGTAGGCGGGCAAGTAGTGATGAGGAGAGTGGCATGGGAGCTGGTGTTGAGGAGGACATCAGTGACCTGCAGACAGTAGTGGATGACGATGTAGCCGATCGTAATTGGGAGCCGGGTGACAAAGGGGTCTCATCGTCATCAGGAGAAGAGGGTTGCAGCTTGCGCATAAGGCAGCGGGGGAGTCAGCAGGGTGGCAGCAGTGTGAGGTCGGGAGCTAAACGTGCCCGGGGGTAGACCACCCGCTTTTCATGAAAATGAAAAGATTAAAAATTTATGACTTTGGAAAGGCAAGAATACAAGGCGAAAATACAGAAATGAAAAATGACTGGAGAAGGAAGGGGTTAAACTAGTTCTCAGAAATGTAATGCAATAGAATGAAGAAGTTTTTGAAGAAAACAAAAAATATAACAATGCTTTTAGATATGGGTGGGTGGGTCACAATATAACGTGCGGAAAATTACTCCATGTAACATTCTACACAACATTAGACAAAACTTAAAAAAATACAGGACTCAAGGAAAACTTAAGTAGGATTGTTTATACCACATATGTCTGACAAATGACTCAGGTTACCTATTTCTTTGCTGTAGGGTTTCTATGAGATTGATGTTTCCTATCTGTAGAGAAACCCTCTATCTCTGCCGGGTGTAGTGGCGTGTACCTGTAATCCTAGTTTCACTGGGAGGCTTAGGCTGTGGGATCGCTTCAGTTTGGGAGTTCTGGGCTTGCTGTTTGCCCTATACTCATCACTAACATGATCACCCTGAATTAAGGGAGTATGTATCAGCCCACGTCAAAACAAAATGAGTCGATAGTAGGATAGAAAGGCACTTTAAAAAAGCACTTAATAAAAAAAAGCACTTTGCAGCTGGAGAGAAACATCCTGCACAACAAAGTGAAACCCAGCCTTTTTTGTTGGTGCAAATGTAAATTTTTCTCTGCAACTTTTTGAAATAGTAGTGGGATGGTGTGTTATGTCATAGTCAGGGCCGGTTTTAGACAAAGTGGGGCCCTGGGCCAAATTAAAAGCGGGGCCCAAAATGCTGATATGCAAACAACACCATCGTCTTGCAGTGGCAGCCCCTATAATAACGCCTCCTTTCTGCCAACAAAAAAGTAATAACAAGCCCCATTTTACCACACACAATTAGTTGGCATGGCACGGCAGCAGGCCCTGTGCCCTCACCTGTCCTCAACCTGCCTCTGTGCTTTTCTGTTCCCTCAGCTAGAGAACTACTCTATGCTGTGGGCTCAGATCCACTGTACAGTGAGGAGGAGGTACTAGAGGACAGTCAGCAGCTACTGCTCAGCCAAGATGTGGAGGAGACATCCGCCGCTTCCTGTGGTAGGCGGATCTAGGCTTGCTGTTTGCCCTATACTCATCACTAACATGATGACCCTGGTCTAAGGGAGTATGCACCAGCCCACGTTAAAACAAAATCAGTCGGTAGTAGGATAGAAAGGCACTTTAAAAAAGCACTTAGTAAGAAAAAGCACTTAGCAGCCGGAGAGGAACAACCTGCACAACAAAGTGAAACCCAGCCTTTTTTTGTTGATGCAGATGTAAATTTTTCATCAGTTATTATAGCTAGAGAGGAGCAAAATGATTCTGCAGAAGTGGAATTCGATCCAGATTTCAGGAAATCTTCGATTCGCCACGATTCTGGATTTCCTCACGCTTCGATGCATCGAATCGCATTTTTTTTTTTTTTTAAATGGCCACCGCACATGTTAGGACAAGGGGGAAGGGACTCTGGGAGCACGGGATCACCCACAATGCCAAGCGGGAAGCTAATCAGCAGCCAGCAGGACCTGTGATGTCACAGCCCTATAAAAACCCTAGGCCATTTTAGGTACAGTCATTCCACATCACTCTTACTGTAGGCACAGATGTCGGCAGGAGCTAGGGAAAGACTTAGAAAACAGATAGAAGTTCAGGGAAAGAGGCTGAGCCTTAGAACTGTAGGGAAAGCATAGGGAGGAATTGAGAGAAGAATTTGGGGTGGTTGCAGGCTGATTTACAGCAAGAATTTGCAGAATAATTCACATTGCAGCACTCACTGCCGTTATACTGCTGCTCATTACTCATATCTGTGTCATCACAGTGGAACACAACAAGCCTTTTGCAGTGCAGTACAGCAAAAAAAAGTGAAATATCATACACTAGTATCTGCACGTAGCTGTAAAAGAAGCCTTTTTAAAGGCCTTTATTACAAGGGGCTGTTCTTACTGTTCTTACAAGGCATAATATTATTCAGTACTATTGTGCCAAAGCCATATCTGCACATATCTGTAAAAAAAAAGCCTTTTAAAGGTGTTTATTATAAGGGGCTTATTCATTGTTCTTACAAGACATAACATTATTCAGTACTATTGTGCCAAAGAAAACTGAATTATCATCCAATAATATCTGCACTTATCTGTAATAAAGGCTTTTAATGTGGGGAAAGACATAATGACCATATTTGCCATTTTGTTACCAGTATCAAGTTGCAGGCAACATTTAAAAACAGTATTGTCAATAAAAATTAAATAATTCTTAGCGGTTATCACTTATCTAAAGGTCTTTATTATTGTCAAAACACATAAAAAGGACCATATTTGCCATTTTGTTACCAGTATAAAGTTGCAGGCCATTTTTCAATACAGTATTGTCAATATTAATTCAATAATTCACTAATTCTTAGCGGTTATCACTTATTTAAAGGTCTTTATTAGTGCCAAAACACATAAAAAGGACCATATTCGCCATTTTGTTACCAGTATAAAGTTGCTGGCCATTTATAAATAGTACTGTCAATAATTCAATAATTCTGAGCTACAAATCTCTGCCTTTATCACGCTTTTTTTTAATTGGTTTTCATTAGTGGGTGAAGAAATAAGGGGCATATTTGCCGTTCTCTTCAAAGTAGAAAATAACAGGCCTTTTTGCCCTTTACAATTATGTTTTTTCATTGATCAGTATGTCAGACAGAGAAGCGAGAGGCCATGCACAGGAGAGGGCCACAGGCCTAAATGTTTCTGGCGCAGGCACAGGTCGCAGCAGAGTAAGGGGGCGTGGCAGCAGGGATCAGTTACAGAGGCCTGAGCTCCTAGTGTCAAGTAGTGGTCGTGTCTTGACCAGCAACCCAACGGTTGTAGACTGGTTGACACGGTCATCCAATTCATCCCAAGTCACATTAGACATCCCCAGCCAAGAGTCAGTGGGTTCATCAGACACAACCCTTAGTTGGCATGGCCCGGCAGCAGGCCCTGTGCCCTCACCTGTCCTCAACCTGCCTCTGTCCTTTTCTATTCCCTCAGCTAGAGAACTACTCTATGCTGTGGGCTTAGGATCCACTGTACAGTGAGGAGGAGGTACTAGAGGACAGTCAGCAGCTACTGCTCAGCCAAGATGTGGAGGAGACATCCGCCGCTTCCTGCGGTAGGCGGGCAAGTAGTGATGAGGAGAGTGGCATGGGAGCTGGTGTTGAGGAGGACATCAGTGACCTGCAGACAGTAGTGGATGACGATGTAGCCGATCGTAATTGGGAGCCGGGTGACAAAGGGGTCTCATCGTCATCAGGAGAAGAGGGTTGCAGCTTGCGCATAAGGCAGCGGGGGAGTCAGCAGGGTGGCAGCAGTGTGAGGTCGGGAGCTAAACGTGCCCGGGGTAGACCACCCGCTTTTCATGAAAATGAAAAGATTAAAAATTTATGACTTTGGAAAGGCAAGAATACAAGGCGAAAATACAGAAATGAAAAATGACTGGAGAAGGAAGGGGTTAAACTAGTTCTCAGAAATGTAATGCAATAGAATGAAGAAGTTTTTGAAGAAAACAAAAAATATAACAATGCTTTTAGATATGGGTGGGTGGGTCACAATATAACGTGCGGAAAATTACTCCATGTAACATTCTACACAACATTAGACAAAACTTAAAAAAATACAGGACTCAAGGAAAACTTAAGTAGGATTGTTTATACCACATATGTCTGACAAATGACTCAGGTTACCTATTTCTTTGCTGTAGGGTTTCTATGAGATTGATGTTTCCTATCTGTAGAGAAACCCTCTATCTCTGCCGGGTGTAGTGGCGTGTACCTGTAATCCTAGTTTCACTGGGAGGCTTAGGCTGTGGGATCGCTTCAGTTTGGGAGTTCTGGGCTTGCTGTTTGCCCTATACTCATCACTAACATGATCACCCTGAATTAAGGGAGTATGTATCAGCCCACGTCAAAACAAAATGAGTCGATAGTAGGATAGAAAGGCACTTTAAAAAAGCACTTAATAAAAAAAAGCACTTTGCAGCTGGAGAGAAACATCCTGCACAACAAAGTGAAACCCAGCCTTTTTTGTTGGTGCAAATGTAAATTTTTCTCTGCAACTTTTTGAAATAGTAGTGGGATGGTGTGTTATGTCATAGTCAGGGCCGGTTTTAGACAAAGTGGGGCCCTGGGCCAAATTAAAAGCGGGGCCCAAAATGCTGATATGCAAACAACACCATCGTCTTGCAGTGGCAGCCCCTATAATAACGCCTCCTTTCTGCCAACAAAAAAGTAATAACAAGCCCCATTTTACCACACACAATTAGTTGGCATGGCACGGCAGCAGGCCCTGTGCCCTCACCTGTCCTCAACCTGCCTCTGTGCTTTTCTGTTCCCTCAGCTAGAGAACTACTCTATGCTGTGGGCTCAGATCCACTGTACAGTGAGGAGGAGGTACTAGAGGACAGTCAGCAGCTACTGCTCAGCCAAGATGTGGAGGAGACATCCGCCGCTTCCTGTGGTAGGCGGATCTAGGCTTGCTGTTTGCCCTATACTCATCACTAACATGATGACCCTGGTCTAAGGGAGTATGCACCAGCCCACGTTAAAACAAAATCAGTCGGTAGTAGGATAGAAAGGCACTTTAAAAAAGCACTTAGTAAAAAAAAGCACTTAGCAGCCGGAGAGGAACAACCTGCACAACAAAGTGAAACCCAGCCTTTTTTTGTTGATGCAGATGTAAATTTTTCATCAGTTATTATAGCTAGAGAGGAGCAAAATGATTCTGCAGAAGTGGAATTCGATCCAGATTTCAGGAAATCTTCGATTCGCCACGATTCTGGATTTCCTCACGCTTCGATGCATCGAATCGCATTTTTTTTTTTTTTTTTTTAAATGGCCACCGCACATGTTAGGACAAGGGGGAAGGGACTCTGGGAGCACGGGATCACCCACAATGCCAAGCGGGGAAGCTAATCAGCAGCCAGCAGGACCTGTGATGTCACAGCCCTATAAAAACCCTAGGCCATTTTAGGTACAGTCATTCCACATCGCTCTTACTGTAGGCACAGATGTCGGCAGGAGCTAGGGAAAGACTTAGAAAACAGATAGAAGTTCAGGGAAAGAGGCTGAGCCTTAGAACTGTAGGGAAAGCATAGGGAGGAATTGAGAGAAGAATTTGGGGTGGTTGCAGGCTGATTTACAGCAAGAATTTGCAGAATAATTCACACTGCAGCACTCACTGCCGTTATACTGCTGCTCATTACTCATATCTGTGTCATCACAGTGGAACACAACAAGCCTTTTGCAGTGCAGTACAGCAAAAAAAAGTGAAATATCATACACTAATATCTGCACGTAGCTGTAAAAGAAGCCTTTTTAAAGGCCTTTATTACAAGGGGCTGTTCTTACTGTTCTTACAAGGCATAATATTATTCAGTACTATTGTGCCAAAGCCATATCTGCACATATCTGTAAAAAAAAAGCCTTTTAAAGGTGTTTATTATAAGGGGCTTATTCATTGTTCTTACAAGACATAACATTATTCAGTACTATTGTGCCAAAGAAAACTGAATTATCATCCAATAATATCTGCACTTATCTGTAATAAAGGCTTTTAATGTGGGGAAAGACATAATGACCATATTTGCCATTTTGTTACCAGTATCAAGTTGCAGGCAACATTTAAAAACAGTATTGTCAATAAAAATTAAATAATTCTTAGCGGTTATCACTTATCTAAAGGTCTTTATTATTGTCAAAACACATAAAAAGGACCATATTTGCCATTTTGTTACCAGTATAAAGTTGCAGGCCATTTTTCAATACAGTATTGTCAATATTAATTCAATAATTCACTAATTCTTAGCGGTTATCACTTATTTAAAGGTCTTTATTAGTGCCAAAACACATAAAAAGGACCATATTCGCCATTTTGTTACCAGTATAAAGTTGCTGGCCATTTATAAATAGTACTGTCAATAATTCAATAATTCTGAGCTACAAATCTCTGCCTTTATCACGCTTTTTTTTAATTGGTTTTCATTAGTGGGTGAAGAAATAAGGGGCATATTTGCCGTTCTCTTCAAAGTAGAAAATAACAGGCCTTTTTGCCCTTTACAATTATGTTTTTTCATTGATCAGTATGTCAGACAGAGAAGCGAGAGGCCATGCACAGGAGAGGGCCACAGGCCTAAATGTTTCTGGCGCAGGCACAGGTCGCAGCAGAGTAAGGGGGCGTGGCAGCAGGGATCAGTTACAGAGGCCTGAGCTCCTAGTGTCAAGTAGTGGTCGTGTCTTGACCAGCAACCCAACGGTTGTAGACTGGTTGACACGGTCATCCAATTCATCCCAAGTCACATTAGACATCCCCAGCCAAGAGTCAGTGGGTTCATCAGACACAACCCTTAGTTGGCATGGCCCGGCAGCAGGCCCTGTGCCCTCACCTGTCCTCAACCTGCCTCTGTCCTTTTCTATTCCCTCAGCTAGAGAACTACTCTATGCTGTGGGCTTAGGATCCACTGTACAGTGAGGAGGAGGTACTAGAGGACAGTCAGCAGCTACTGCTCAGCCAAGATGTGGAGGAGACATCCGCCGCTTCCTGCGGTAGGCGGGCAAGTAGTGATGAGGAGAGTGGCATGGGAGCTGGTGTTGAGGAGGACATCAGTGACCTGCAGACAGTAGTGGATGACGATGTAGCCGATCGTAATTGGGAGCCGGGTGACAAAGGGGTCTCATCGTCATCAGGAGAAGAGGGTTGCAGCTTGCGCATAAGGCAGCGGGGGAGTCAGCAGGGTGGCAGCAGTGTGAGGTCGGGAGCTAAACGTGCCCGGGGTAGACCACCCGCTTTTCATGAAAATGAAAAGATTAAAAATTTATGACTTTGGAAAGGCAAGAATACAAGGCGAAAATACAGAAATGAAAAATGACTGGAGAAGGAAGGGGTTAAACTAGTTCTCAGAAATGTAATGCAATAGAATGAAGAAGTTTTTGAAGAAAACAAAAAATATAACAATGCTTTTAGATATGGGTGGGTGGGTCACAATATAACGTGCGGAAAATTACTCCATGTAACATTCTACACAACATTAGACAAAACTTAAAAAAATACAGGACTCAAGGAAAACTTAAGTAGGATTGTTTATACCACATATGTCTGACAAATGACTCAGGTTACCTATTTCTTTGCTGTAGGGTTTCTATGAGATTGATGTTTCCTATCTGTAGAGAAACCCTCTATCTCTGCTGGGTGTAGTGGCGTGTACCTGTAATCCTAGTTTCACTGGGAGGCTTAGGCTGTGGGATCGCTTCAGTTTGGGAGTTCTGGGCTTGCTGTTTGCCCTATACTCATCACTAACATGATCACCCTGAATTAAGGGAGTATGTACCAGCCCACGTTAAAACAAAATGAGTCGATAGTAGGATAGAAAGGCACTTTAAAAAAGCACTTAATAAAAAAAAAGCACTTTGCAGCTGGAGAGTAACAACCTGCACAACAAAGTGAAACCCAGCCTTTTTTGTTGGTGCAGATGTAAATTTTTCTCTGCAACTTTTTGAAATAGTAGTGGGATGGTGTGTTATGTCATAGTCAGGGCCGGTTTTAGACAAAGTGGGGCCCTGGGCCAAATTAAAAGCGGGGCCCAAAATGCTGATATGCAAACAACACCATCGTCTTGCAGTGGCAGCCCCTATAATAACGCCTCCTTTCTGCCAACAAAAAAGTAATAACAAGCCCCATTTTACCACACACAATTAGTTGGCATGGCACGGCAGCAGGCCCTGTGCCCTCACCTGTCCTCAACCTGCCTCTGTGCTTTTCTGTTCCCTCAGCTAGAGAACTACTCTATGCTGTGGGCTCAGATCCACTGTACAGTGAGAAGGAGGTACTAGAGGACAGTCAGCAGCTACTGCTCAGCCAAGATGTGGAGGAGACATCCGCCGCTTCCTGTGGTAGGCGGATCTAGGCTTGCTGTTTGCCCTATACTCATCACTAACATGATGACCCTGGTCTAAGGGAGTATGCACCAGCCCACGTTAAAACAAAATCAGTCGGTAGTAGGATAGAAAGGCACTTTAAAAAAGCACTTAGTAAGAAAAAGCACTTAGCAGCCGGAGAGGAACAACCTGCACAACAAAGTGAAACCCAGCCTTTTTTTGTTGATGCAGATGTAAATTTTTCATCAGTTATTATAGCTAGAGAGGAGCAAAATGATTCTGCAGAAGTGGAATTCGATCCAAATTTCAGGAAATCTTCGATTCGCCACGATTCTGGATTTCCTCACGCTTCGATGCATCGAATCGCATTTTTTTTTTTTTTTTTTAAATGGCCACCGCACATGTTAGGACAAGGGGGAAGGGACTCTGGGAGCACGGGATCACCCACAATGCCAAGCGGGAAGCTAATCAGCAGCCAGCAGGACCTGTGATGTCACAGCCCTATAAAAACCCTAGGCCATTTTAGGTACAGTCATTCCACATCGCTCTTACTGTAGGCACAGATGTCGGCAGGAGCTAGGGAAAGACTTAGAAAACAGATAGAAGTTCAGGGAAAGAGGCTGAGCCTTAGAACTGTAGGGAAAGCATAGGGAGGAATTGAGAGAAGAATTTGGGGTGGTTGCAGGCTGATTTACAGCAAGAATTTGCAGAATAATTCACATTGCAGCACTTACTGCCGTTATACTGCTGCTCATTACTCATATCTGTGTCATCACAGTGGAACACAACAAGCCTTTTGCAGTGCAGTACAGCAAAAAAAAGTGAAATATCATACACTAATATCTGCACGTAGCTGTAAAAGAAGCCTTTTTAAAGGCCTTTATTACAAGGGGCTGTTCTTACTGTTCTTACAAGGCATAATATTATTCAGTACTATTGTGCCAAAGCCATATCTGCACATATCTGTAAAAAAAAAGCCTTTTAAAGGTGTTTATTATAAGGGGCTTATTCATTGTTCTTACAAGACATAACATTATTCAGTACTATTGTGCCAAAGAAAACTGAATTATCATCCAATAATATCTGCACTTATCTGTAATAAAGGCTTTTAATGTGGGGAAAGACATAATGACCATATTTGCCATTTTGTTACCAGTATCAAGTTGCAGGCAACATTTAAAAACAGTATTGTCAATAAAAATTAAATAATTCTTAGTGGTTATCACTTATCTAAAGGTCTTTATTATTGTCAAAACACATAAAAAGGACCATATTTGCCATTTTGTTACCAGTATAAAGTTGCAGGCCATTTTTCAATACAGTATTGTCAATATTAATTCAATAATTCACTAATTCTTAGCGGTTATCACTTATTTAAAGGTCTTTATTAGTGCCAAAACACATAAAAAGGACCATATTCGCCATTTTGTTACCAGTATAAAGTTGCTGGCCATTTATAAATAGTACTGTCAATAATTCAATAATTCTGAGCTACAAATCTCTGCCTTTATCACGCTTTTTTTTAATTGGTTTTCATTAGTGGGTGAAGAAATAAGGGGCATATTTGCCGTTCTCTTCAAAGTAGAAAATAACAGGCCTTTTTGCCCTTTACAATTATGTTTTTTCATTGATCAGTATGTCAGGCAGAGGGGGGGGGGGGGGGGGGGAGGGGGGGGGGGCCGGGGGGGAAGGGGGGGGGGGGGGGGGGGGGGGGGGGGGGGGGGGGGGGGGGGGGGGGGGGGGGGGGGGGGGGGGGGGGGGGGGGGGGGGGGGGGGGGGGGGGGGGGGTGGGGGGGGGGGGGGGGGGGGGGGGGGGGGGGGGGGGGGCGCGAGAAGAGAGGGGGGGGGGGGGGGGGGAGAAAAAAAAAATAAAATAAAATAAAAAAAAAAAGAGTGGAGGGGGGTGGGGGGGAGAAGGGGGGGGGAAAAAAAAAAAAAAATAATGGAGAGAAGATAAAAAGAGTGAAGTTTTTTTTTTTTTTTTTTTTTTTTTTTTTTTTATTCTGCAGTATGGACACTGAATGAACAATATACTCAAAACTATCCTAACTGACCCTGACATCACATTTGGGTGCACCCCCTTTTCCCCAGTGGTCCAGGTGGACCGCTTACAGTCTGTAGAAGCGCGCGGTGGGGCCCAAAGTCGTTCCTTTCTTTTATAGCGAAACGCCCCCCCCCCCCCGTTAACAGGAACTTGGGAAAAAAAAAAGCCTCTTTATAACAGGGAAACCCAATGAATGCAATGTAATCCAACAGCAGATTCCACTCAGCACACTGACAGTCCTGCCGAATCCATACACTGAGCTGGGATGTAAGCCGGGGTTTAGCAGGTGCTGTCCAGTACATCAACAGCACTGCGAGTCTCTATCTGTGGTATCCATATACACAGTCACAATGTCAGTCTCACTGATCAGCCACTGAGCACAGTTCCTTTCACGTGGACTCACTAGTCCTGTTGTCTCTTTACACTCTGTTTGTCTCTGGACCAAGATACAGCTTAGCTGTACAGAAAAATCTCCACACCAGTTCAATACAACACTTGCTAAGATGGCTGCTGCTCTCTGTCTCGTCACTTCCTGCTTCTCTGCTCACATTCTGTCTGCAGAACAGGCAGGCTGACATAAAAGGGGGGGGGAGTCACTCCAGCATCATGTCACAATTACAATGGCTGCTGTCTTAAAGGAACAAAATCACAAAAAAAAATTAAACATAAAAAGTTTAAAACAGACAAATAAAGCTTAGGACAACATTGGCTGTCTCTTACATATTCCCCCCACTTTAAGATTGGCAGTCCCTGCCTATGACTGTATATCCAGAGGGTTGTACTTTTATGCACAGGGTGGTAGTATACCGATGTATGGCAGGCCAAACAAACTCATCCTGCGCATACCGAACAGGGGGAATACCAGCATTTGGCCTAGTGGTCCGTCTGAGGACCGGTGGTATATTATGGGGTGCTGCAGCTATGGGCTGAGAAGGACCAGCGGATTCCGCACCAGAGGGGGCACAGGCCGGAGATACAGTAGTCACAGGTGGAACATCCCCAGGAGCAGGGATCGGCCAACAATCATCCTCCTCGTCTGAGGCCCATTCCGCACCTCCATTCTCTGACTGTGGGAGCTCATTCACATTGGCAAGCCCATCATGATTTGTCCCTTCAGAATGACACAGGCGCAACATATTTCGGTGAAGTACTCGAACACAATCAGTTCCTTCTTTCTGGACCTGGTACACTGGCCCATTCGCATACTTGCGGCCAACAACACGATACGGCAAAGCCTCCCATCGGCTTTCCAATTTCCCCTTGGGGTTTCTTGACACGAACTAGCACCAGGTCGCCTGGTTGCAATGGTGCTTCTTGCACTGGGGTCTTATCAGGATGGGGATGTTCTTGCAGGCGCTGCCGCACCAATCGATGGATCGTCTCAAGTCTCTGCCGGTGCGCCCGCACCCAAGAGGTTGGATCCCTCGGAGGGAACCCATCCACATCATCCAACTGTAATTCTCCTACACTTCGCCCAGACCGCCCAAAGAGAAGTGTATAAGGAGAGTACCCCGTTGTAGAATGGACCTGATTGTTATAGGCCCACACCATTTCAGACAAGAACTGAGGCCACTGTAACTTCTTGTCTTCCTCCAGAGTCCGCAGCATCTGTAGCAGAGTTCTGTTGAATCTTTCACAGGCCCCATTTCCCTGAGGGTGGTATGGAGTCGTGTGCGACTTCTTTATCCCGTAGATACGTTGAACTTCTTTCATTACGTGTCCCTCAAAGCAGGCACCCTGGTCGGAGTGGATGCGTTTAGGGCACCCATATACTCGAATGAAATCTTGGCACAGAGCACGAGCTGCTGACTCAGCTGTCTGGTCCTTGGTGGCGGTTACCACCGCAAATTTGGTGAAGTGATCCACCATTACGAGGCAATACTGGTGTCCGCTATTGGATGGGCCCACCATTAGATAGTCTATCATGACGATTTCTAAAGGTTCCTGGGTCACGATGGTTTGCAGGGGAGCTCTCTGTTCTATTGCCTTATGGATCTCACAAGTTCGACAGCTGCGGCATACTTCTTCGACCATTTGACGAAGACCAGGGCAGTAAATCAGTCGCTGTAACCAACGAAAGGTCTTCTCATGACCAAAATGTCCATTCTTATTATGAGCCTCAACTGCCAACGAGCGAGCCAGTTCACTAGGCACCACAATTTGGTATCGAATGTCGATCTCAGAAGGTAAATAGACCTTTCGGCATAGCACTCCATTTTTCATCTCCAACTTTTCCCACTGACTCAGAACAGATAATATCTCACGTGTCAGTCGTTCTCTTTCCTCTCTACAGGGCTTCTGGCCTTTCTCAACACACTTGATCATCTGTGCCAGCCCCTCATGGGTCTGTTGTATCTGTGCCCATTCCTGTCGTGAGGGACCAAAGAAAGGAGCCATTTCAGTCCCCTCCATCTCAAACTGATTAGTGGCGGTCAAGGCCTGTGAAAATCTGCTGAAGTCGGGCACCTCCACATGCTCCAACTCATGATCCACGTCTACTGTGGGGGTCTGGGCGGTTACCCTAGAAAGCCCGTCAGCATTCTGGTTCTCTGTCTTGGACCGATACTTAATGCGGTAATTGAACTTAGTCATTCGGGCTATCCACCTCTGCTCTAACGCCCCGAGCTTGGCATTTTCCAGGTGAGCTAGTGGGTTGTTGTCAGTCAGTACTAAAACTTCAGCACCGGTCAAATATTCAGAGAATTTCTCGGTCATGGCCCATACCAGTGCCAACAGCTCCAACTTAAATGAACTATAATTCTCGGGGTTTCTTTCAGAATCTCTCAAAGACCGGCTGCCGTACGCTATGACCCTCTCCTGGCCATCCTGAAGCTGGGAAAGCACTGCTCCAAGACCATACAGGCTTGCATCCGTATACAGCTGGAACGGCAAGTGGTAATCAGCATATGCCAAGATTGGGGCTGTTGTCAGTGCATCCTTTAATGCCTGGAAGGCTTGTTCCTGTTCAGGTCCCCACTTCACGGACCGGTTCTTTGGACCACCGGATGTGCCTCGTAGGAGAGCATTAAGTGGTGCTGCTACCTTGGCGAAATCCTTAATAAACCGTCGATAGTAACCGGCTACTCCAAGGAACGCCCTCACTTCTCGCAGGGTAGTCGGTATTGGCCAATCTTGAACAGCCGCTATCTTGTCTCTTGATGGTCTCACCCCTTCTCCTGATACGCGGTGACCCAAGTAATCAATTTCAGATTGGAACAACCGACATTTACTGGGTTTCAATTTGAGCCCATGTTCCCGCAATCTTCGAAATACTTGCCCCAACTGGTGGAGATGGTCTTCAAAGGTCGCAGAATACACTATAATGTCATCCAAGTAGATGAGAGTGAACTCAAAGTTGAAGTCACCGAGACATTTCTCCATCAACCGCTGAAACGTTCCGGGTGCATTTGTCAACCCGAAGGGCATCCGGTTAAATTTGTATAGTCCCATGGGCAAGATGAATGCCGTCTTCTCCTTGTCTTTTGTGGCCATCGGCACCTGCCAATACCCACTAGCCAGATCTAGTGAGGAGAAGTACCGGGCTCTCCCCAGCGCTGAGAGGGACTCCTCAATCCGTGGCAAGGGGTAGGAATCTCGTACGGTGCAAGCGTTTAACTTCCGATAGTCTACGCAAAATCGGATGGACCCATCTTTTTTTCTTACTAACACCACAGGAGCTGCCCAGGGACTCTGGCTTTCTTGGATGATCCCACCCTGTAGCATCTTAGCTAACAGTTCTTTTACTTCCTGATACAACTGTGGAGGAATTTGTCGGTAGCGCTCTCTAATTGGAGGGGTGTCTCCTGTGGGAATCTCATGGTAGATCCCTGTGGTACATCCAAAATCTTCAGCATACCATGAAAAGGCGGCTCGGTTCTCCCACAACAGTTCATCTACCTTCTGCACACATTCCAGAGAACATGAACTTGCATCCATCTTCATCTGTTCTCGAATTGCACGGCCATTCCATTCAGAGGTGGGTTCCTCATCTTCTCCCATGGACACAGTTACGGTCCACTCATCCCTTTCAGTCGGCTTCAGCTGCATTGGAGTTACTTTCCTTACTTCCTCCGGAGTCACATAGATGTTAGCCAGCTGCCTCCCTGGGGTCAGGTCCACACTCTGGTCCTGAGTGTTTACACATCGAAGTGGTACTCTTCCATTGCGAACTATTGCCAAGGAACGGGCCACTAGTGGATCAATACCTCCTTCGGGTGCCTGCAGTGGTTCTACCAACACAGCTATGCCCTCTAGTTTCCGACAGGTGCCTACGGGCATAGACACTATTGTCTCCCGACTGGGTGGCAGTGTAACTTTTGTATGCAAAGGAACTGAAATTCGAGCCAGAGGACGCTGCGCATCCGAACTTTTCTGTAAGCCACATGTCCGGATCAGCCGCTGGAAAGCTGTTTGAGTAGGCCGATGGGTGGTGGTTTCTTTCCAATAACCGTGACCTTTCTTTTCAAAGAGGATCTGATCTAATTCTTTTAACACATTCATCCCCAAAATGACAGGGACCTTTACTTCATGTGACTCCTGTACCACCACAATGCCTTTCCTACCCAGATCTTGGCCACATACCCGGACATTCATCCAGGCCACTCCCACGACTGGAACTGGTAACTGGTTAGCTGCGACCACTCGTACGAATGTATGGGGATCATATTTCACATGTTGCTGGAAGTACCATTCATAACAGTCTCTACTCAAGGTCGTTACTGGGGAACCCGGGTCAACCACCCCGGGAACCGGAACACCCCCCATTTCCCCCCCGGTAGGGGGGGTTGCGGGGAGGGGGGCATTTGGGGGGTTCCCCCCCACCTCGTTTCCTTTGTCAGTCTCCCCTACTACACGCCCTACAGCAGCAGGGGACTTCAGTTTAACGGCGGTCTCTCATAAGTTTGTCGCTGCTCTGGACATCTAGCAGCAACGTGGCCCATCCGTCCACACTCCCAGCAGCGTATCTCCCGTCGTTCTGGCCATCTGTTTGG